>AWOL01S0006282.1:94366-127208 GCA_000715115.1 Nicotiana otophora
CAGTTTGGGTGATTGTGGATAGATTGACCAAGTCAACTCATTTCATTCCTGTGATTACTACTTACTCTTCAGAGCAGCTGGCTCAGGTATATATTCGGGAGATTGTCAGACTTCACGGCGTACCGGTATCTATCATCTCTGACCGGGGTATGCAGTAGGGGTGGGCACTCGGTACTTCGGTTCGGTATTTCGGTATTCGGTTTATCAATTGTGTATACCAAATACCGTACCAAAGTATTTCGGTACGGTTCAGTATTTTTAATTTTGGTTTGGTATGGTTTCGGTTTAAACCGGTTTATGCCTCATAGACCACAACAAAGGTTTGCTTAGCTGCAGAAAAATAGTCAACTTTTAATTAGATTTTCATAGGAAAAAGAAGGAACTAATCTGTTGAATTAGTAAAACATAAAACATATTGATAACAGGGGAAAGAAAAATATATTGGTCGGTATGAGCAATTGAAACCTTTAAGGTTATGAAAATGAACACAAAACAGGCATAAAAGAAGTTAAAACTTAAGGACACCATTTTGACTCTTTCTTTTGGTTAAGGGTATAGGAGAGGATGCACATAAAAGGAAAGTGGGAGATTTATAGAAAGCCCAAATTCCAAACCCAAGTCAAAGCTAGGGTTATAACAACTAACTTTTCGTCATTGTTTAAAAAATGGTATACTGGGAAGAAAAAGTACCTGGGAAAACTCAAAAGACTTACTAATAGAATAGGAGCAGTGAACAAAATAAAATAATTAAGAAGTGGAAGATGGTCTTTTCTTCGTAAACTATTTTAGTATTTCGGTATAACCGTATCAAAAACTCAATACTGTATACCATACCGAATTACCGAAATACCAAATTAATTCGGCTCGGTTCAGAATTCGATTTTTCGGATTTTATGCCCACCCCTAGTATGCAGTTTACATCATGGTTCTGGAGGACAGTACAGCGTGAGTTGGGTACTCATGTAGAGTTGAGTACAACATTTCACCCTCAGACGGACGGGCAGTCCGAACGCACTATTCAGATACTGAAGGATATGCTTCGTGCGTGTGTGATAGATTTTGGGGGTGCTTGGGACCAGTTCTTACCACTTACTGAGTTTTCTTACAACAAAAGTTACCAGTCGAGCATTCAGATAGCTCTGCATGAAGCCTTGTATGGTAGGCGGTGCCGGTCTCCAGTGGGTTGGTTCGAACCGGGCGAGGCTAGGCTATGGGGTACACACTTGGTTCAAGATGCCCTGAAAAAGGTTAAGTTGATTCACGATCGACTTCGTACAGCCCAATCTAGACAGAAGAGTTATGCGGATCAGAAGGTTCGTAATGTTGCATTCATGGTTGGTGAGAGGGTCTTGCTCCGGGTTTCGCCTATGAAGGGGTGATGAGGTTCGGGAATAAGGGAAAGTTGAGCCCTAAGTATATTGGACCTTTTGAGATTATTGAGAGAGTTAGAAAGGTGGCTTACAGACTAGCACTACCACTTAGTCTCTCTGCAGTTCATCCGGTATTCCATGTTTCTATGCTTCGTAAATATCACGGCGATCCGTCTCATGTGTTAGACTTTAGTTCAGTTCAGTTGGACAAGGATCTATTTTATGTTGAGGAACCAGTGGCTATTTTAGATAGGCAGGTTAGAAAGTTGAGGTCAAAGAACATTGCTTCAGTGAAGGTTCAGTGGAGGGGTCATCAGGTCGAGAAGGCGACTTGGAAGACCGAGCATGATATATGCAGCTGTTATCCACACTTATTCACCAACTCAGGTACTTTTTCTAACTCCGTTCGAGGACGAACGTTTGTTTTAGAGGTGGAGAATGTGATGACCCAAAATGTCATCTTTAAAGTTAATAATTAATTATGTGTTCTAAGACCCCGAAAAGTACTATTTATCATTACTCGACTTGTGTGCACAATTCGTAAAATTTTCCAGAAAGTTTTTATGTGAATTAGAGCTTTAAAACTCAACTAAGTTGACTTTGGTTAATATTTTGAGCAAACAGACTCGGATCGGTAATTTGACAGTTTCGGTATGTCCGTATCATGATTTGGGACTTGGACGTATGCCCGGAATCAAATTCCGAGGTCCCTAGCCCGAGATATGGAATTTTGATGAAAAATTAAAGGTTTTAAAAACTTAAGTTCAAATAGTGACCGGATGTTGAATTATGTGCAAACTACCCCGGAATAAAAATTTTATGATTCCAACAGCTCCGTATGGTAATTTTGGACTTAGGAGCATGATCGGAATTTTATTTGTAAGTTCGTAGTAAATTTGGCTTGAAATGGCTAAAATAGGAATTTATGTTTGGAAGTTTGACCGGGGAGTTGACTTTTTGATATCGGGGTCGCAATTCAGTTCCAAAATTTTTTATAGCTCCGTTATATCATTTATGACTTGTGTGCAAAATTTGAGGTGAATCAGACTTCATTTGATAGCTTTCGACATCGAATGTAGAAGTTGAAAATTCTAAGTTTCATTAAGCTTGAATTGGAGCATGATTCGCGATTTTAGCGTCGTTTTATGTGATTTGAGGTTTCAGATAAGTTCGTATAATGTTTTAGGATTTTTTGATATATTTGGTTGAGGTCCCAAGGGCCTCGGGTGAGTTTCGGATGGTTAACGGATCAAATATTGGACATAAAAAGCTGCTGCAATTTTCCTCTTCTACTGGATATTCTGGGATGTGATCAAGCCCAAGATCGAGCCCAAATATCGAGTCCAGGGTCGACGGCCAGGGTCGAAGCCAGAAACGAGGCTCAGGATCGATGCCATGATCGAAGGCCCAACCTCGATGCCATGATCGAAGGCCCAGGCTCGAGGCCATGATCGAAGAACCAGGCTCGATGTCATAATCGAGGCCATGACCGAGGTCCATGCTCGAGCTTGTGATCGAAGCCACGATCGAGGCCTAGGCTCGAGGTCCATGATCGAAGCCACGATCGAGGCCCAGTTCCGAAGGCTGCCTAGGCAGATTTATAAAAGAGGGCATTCCTCCCATTCGCCATTTTTAACAAACTAGAGCTTGAGCAGAGGCGATTTTTGATAGATTTTCAAAGAAAGATATTGAGGTAAGTGATTCTAACTCAGATTTGGTCTATATACACAAATATATCATTATTTTCACTATTTAATTAGTGTTTTGAGATTGAAATTTTGGAAAAATTTTAGAAATCTCATAGAAGCGAATATTTGAGATTTCGGTATCGATTCGGAGTCGGATTTGAGTGAAACTGGTATGGTTGGACTCGTAATTGAATGGATTGTCGGGTTCTGTAAGTTTTCCCGGATTCCGAGACGTGGGCCCCACGGGCAAGTTTTGAGCTAATTTCGGATTTTATTGAAAAATATTAACTTTTCTTATGAAATTGATTCTTATTAATTTTGTTGACTTTATCGAATTAATTATGACTAGATTCGATTCGATCGGAGTCGGAAAATCAAGGAAAAAGCATACTACTTGGTTAAATTGGAGCAAGTCGAGGTAAGTGACTTGTCTAACCTTGTGTGGGGGAAAGTTTTCCTAGGATTGGTATTAATTGTAATGTGATGAAAGTCATGTACACGAGGTGACGAGTGTGTACACAGGCTAAATGTGAAAGATTATGTTTTTAAATTGTGTAGATCACTGTTGCGCATTTATTAAATTATTTTATCTTGTTATATTTTTCATCATTGATCTGAGATACATACTATTAATTTGTTTGACCTTTTCTTGCTAGTTGTTTTACCTGTTTAGTTGAAACTTGGTTTCTTTTATTCTGTGCATTATTTGAAGGTTGATTTTCTTTAAATTAAATATTATTAATATGAAGTATTTGATATTTTTAAATTTGATATTGAAGTAACGTATTAAAGATTTTGAAATATTATTTTCCTGAATTATTTATTCCTGAATATTTTTGTAAGATTTTCGTACTCATTGTGATAGAGCCGTGAGCTCTTTATTGTGCAAAAATATTATTGATGATTTATTTTGGCATGAGTCGTGATCTCTTTATTGTGAAAAAATATTGTTGTTGAATTATTTTGGCAAGTTAAATTATTTGAGCACTTGAGGTACAAATTGTGATATATTGTAATATTGATACGCATGCGGTGAGATAAGTGTGTCTTGATACGCGTGGCTAGTAGGGGGAACTACTAGAAGTCATGCGGTGTGATAAGGATGGCTAAAACGCGGGATGCTATTTCGGAAAAAAATATTTTCTTTAAAATAAATTGTGAAGGCTCCCGCGGTGAGATAAGGAAATGAGATATTGTGAATTTATTTATGATTTGGGACTACGAGGCGGTACCTCGGGAGTGCCCTTGTTGATATTGATTTATGGCCGCAGTTGCCTTTGATTATTTGTTGTGATTTTCTTAAAGTTGAAAGGAATTCTGTTTTGATTCCACGAGATATTATTTGCCATTATTTTGTGTAATTAAATGGTGACATTCTACTTGATTCATTTCCATTGTTATTTTATTTTATTATATTGTTAAATTTTTTACTATGCAATTATTATTTTTCAGTAGGGTCTGACCTGACCTCGTCACTACTCTATCGAGGTTAGGCTTGGCACTCACTAGGTACCGCTGTAGTGTACTCATACTACGCTTCTGCACATCTTTTTGTGCAGATCCAGGTACTCCTTACCAGCCCCGACATTAGTGAGTTACCTGTACACGGAGACTTCGAGGTATATCTGCCAGCGTCCGAAGATTCTGGAGTCCTCTTCTATCATTATTATGTTGCTTCCTTATTTTCTTTAGACCTTGATATATATAGAGACATTGAGGATAAAATTCTTAGAAGCTTGTGACTTATTTCTACCAGGTTTTGGGAGTTGCAATTATTTAAAGTTTCAGATTTCTATTTTTATTCCGCGTTGATAGGCTTACCTAGTCTTACAGACTATGTGCTATCACGACATCCTATAGAGAAAATTTGGGGTCGTGACGCATTCCATATAGAATCTCTTTAAAATCTTTTTAGTGTATGCTGATTGATGGACAAAAATTCCAACTTTCATATACTTAATTTGTAGACCAAGATCTTTTCAAGATCTTTCATTTCAAATTCTTTCTTTAAATAGTCAACTGCTTTAGGAAGCACCCTATGAGTTCCAATAATATTTAAATCATCAACATACATGGCGATTATAACAAATTTAGATCCAGATCTTTTTATAAAGACACAAGGACAAATTAAATCATTCTTGTACCCTTCTTTCAACAGGTACTCACTCAAGCGATTATACCACATGCCCCTGATTGTTTCAATCTGTATAAGAATTTTGGAAGCTTTATTTAATAAATTTCTTGGAAACATTAATATGTTTCAGAACAATTTAAATCCTTCAATGATTTCCATTATACGCATATCACGTTTTTCTTGTATTGCCAGATTAAAACCTGAAATAACGACATCCACCACAGGAGAACATGTCTCTATATAATCAATGCCAGGATATTTACAAATCTTCTTGTGGCACAAGTCATCTTTATGTCTATCGACTTGACCTTTTTTCGCACAAGAACACATTTATACCTCCACTGAATTTTATACTTTCAGGTGTTGGGACTATCCGTCCAACTTCATATTTTTCAGGTGAAATCCATTTTCATTGCGTATTTTGTATTTGGCCAATCATTTATCTGTCCAAATTTCATGACAGATTTGAGCTCAAGATTCTCGTCAATATTAATAATATTGAAAACTATATTATATTAACAATATCGTCGACGATCATTTTATATCGGTTCTACTATTACCCAATAAAGACATAACTTATTGAGATCTCTTTATCTTATTATTTTCAGGTACCTGAGCCGCTCCTATGAGGTCTTATGAAGTGTTATGTCATGGTGCTCTTCTAGAGCACTTGCCCCCTTATCATGACCATCTTGAACATTTGTTCATCTCCTTCTTCAAGGAGTTTTATCTTTGGAATTGATTAGTCTATTATGCTTCATGCATGCCATAAACTCTATTCATTATGAACTTTATTTTATTTGGAGCATTAGCGGCTGAATATAACATTTAGCTTTGGGTCAGCAAATACGTCTGGTAATATTTTGCAAATGAATTATCACTTGAACTTCAAGTTCACATTTTCTCGTACGAAGATCTAAATGTACTCATAATAATTCATTACATGCATTATTTTTTCAGCTGTCCATTTTTTCCCCTATTGTTGGGATCACCAACACATATCCCTAGCCTTATTTGGGGATCCATCTTTGTGGATTGTGGTGGAACAATTAAATCATATAGCACTTTCATATTTCTAGATGGAAATTATTTGGTTCCTGACCCTGTACCGATTGTTTGGAGAACTTATCATAACTTGACTAGATGCGTACAAGTGATATTGTATATTAAATAATACATCACATACCAAATTTTATTTTGACAGTTTTGTTCTCATAATCAATGGTTAAGATATAATTGGAGGCATACAATTTCTACTAAATCGGCTTGGATTTAAACCAGTATTATCAAGATAAATCATCATAATTTATATTCTAGAACTGTGCTCTAATAATTTGAGCAATCAATCTTGCAAAAGCCAAACTGCAAATTTATAACAAATGCACATGTGACCATAGAATAGGTGCATATATTAAAATCATATAATAGTAAACGGTCCACATGACAGGTGACTGGGCCCATATATTTATTACATTTTATTTGTTCCAGACAAGAGTGAGTTGCTCTAGTGGTGAGCACCCTCCACTTCCAACTAAGAGGTTGTGAGTTTGAGTCACCCAAAGAGAAAGGTGGGGAGTTCTTGGAGGAAGGGAGCCGATGGTCTATCGGAAACAACCTCTCTACCCCAGGATAGGTGTAAGGTTTGCGTACACAATACCCTCTCCAAACTCCACTAATGGGATTATACTGGGTTGTTGTTGTTGTTGTTGTTGTATTTATTCCAGAAATTAAGGGATTCAATCCCAACCTTAACCGGTATATCATGAGAATAAGCAGCACAAGAGAATCCTTGAAGAATCTTCTATTTCTTCAATATATGTCAATGTAATTCTCAATTAATTTTTCGCATCATAATTGAACCGGGATGGTCAACCGATCATGCCAGCTAATATTTGTTTCAGTAAACCTCTAGTTTACTTGTGAGATATGATTTCATCATCATGCTTATATTTGTGTAGTACAAATAGAAAGAAAATCGGGTAACTTTTCATATTTACCCGTTATGATTATACAAATATGAAGATATTCAATATTCCTTTCATTTATAGTCTTAATATGCCAACCACTTTGACTTATACATTTGAAACTCAAAAACAATCTCTTGAAACTTTACAATATCAATGTCGTGAATAATTTTATTCATCTGGGTAGTGACAAATTAATTTTTTCGGAGCTCTTAACAACTTTTATACTACAAGATCTTTTGTCATACCATTCATATGGTAAATGTCTTCTTCGCGGAGAAAATTATATCATAATAAATTATCATGGTCAAAATCATCATAAGCAAAATCATTTCTTGCTTTAATTTTGCCTTTAATAACCTTTTATAAGGCACAATAAATTTTTTATTTTTTTTTTGGCATATCACATGTATAGACCAATGACATATTCATGTAACCACACAATAATATTTATTCTCTTTATTTCACTCAAACCTCCCTTAGAGGTGAGTTGTGTGGTATTCATCTAATCATGCATTGCATGTCTTTATTCATTACTTTTATCACATATTGCTACATTCACCTTTAGGAATGAGTGCTTATCACAAGTCACATTCTCTTCAAGGAATGGATCATAATCAGTGGCGTGCTTTATTATTTTTCATACCAATTTGATGGCAAACATTGCCTTCACATTTTGAGAACCCTTATTGTTCTTCTTTTATAATCATAGTGAGGATTATTATTATTTTGATCTTTGAAACGCTCACGTTTCAACCAATTGTCTTCACTTAGACTTATTATGCGCCGCTACCACATTCACTTCAAGAATGGAGCAAATCAAGTGAGACAATATTCATGCTTTTTCATGAAAAATATATTATTTTTCTTTTGTTATCATTATATCATCAATATGGTATAGTGGGACTCAAACCCAATGCCTTACCAATATAAAGGCATGTTAGACCATAATGAATTGGGACTCAAACCCAACTCTTATCATCATGGAGCATCAGGACTTGATCCTGATGTCTTACCCTCATTTGGATATAATTCTCAACAATAGACTTTCGTTTACTCAAATCAGCTAAGTAATTAGTGTCAAACAGATATATGAAAATACAAAATAATATTGAAAACTCACATGTGGTCTTTGCTGCAATAAGCTTACTTCAAGATGAAAGTGATATGACTAGAACATTAAGGAAAAATTATGTATCAAACAGAATAATAGTACTACTAGTTACCATGTACTTTTGTGGAAACTAAGTATTATACTCTCTAAAAAAACAAAAGGATATAGCAGAACCTTTAAGTCAATCAGGGAATAAAAAAAAATAATGAACAAATCTCTATCTACTATCTACTACTATATGCTTTTCATATAGAAATGATTTAACATGTTAATTTGATAAGAACTATCATCAATGAAAATTTTGGTGTAGTACATACTTCTTGTACTAATATTTTATCTTATTAAAATAAAATTATTATTATTATTATTATTATTATTATTTTATATTTGACAGTAAACTAATATATAATCATTATACTAGGCATACTAAAATCGTATTATAAGGTAAAACCATAAGCATACATAATAAAGTATAATTTTAATTTTGTAGATTATTTAATATACAGCAGCATGCCACCTATTATTTAGTTCATGAAAATTTAACAAGGTGACATCCTTAGCAGCCACATAAATACTAATTTTCTAATAACCAGACCATTGCTTATTCTAAATAGTAGTACAAACTTATCTGATTTAAAGTTTGGACTTGTTGTTGTGGCAGAAAGACATGTATGTAATACTACATACCTTTCTGAATAAAATCTGGATAATTTAGACAATAGATCATCGAGATATACCTTACCAGAAGTGGAATTCAACCTTGAGGTTAGAGACTTCGTGATGATAACGTATTATAAAATATAGCTCAAAGTAACAATATAGAACAAGGAAAAACAAGCTAAGAGATATATAGAGAAAGAGAGAGAGATTCTTATTTCTTCTTCAATTGTGTGTATTTTACTATCTATTACAATACCTTTATATAGGCATGAAAAGTGAAGAAAAATATGTCATTAAGCATTTGAGAAGATCATGGAGGAAGAGTACACATCCACCATAATTTGATTTTTTTGATTTTTCTTATAACAATATTAACATTGTAAGAATTTTTTACACTATCATATCACCTAAAAGCCATTTATAGGTACCTGTTATAGCAAGTATGGACTGGTAACCTGCAAAGCATGTTAAATAACCTGTTATCGCAGGTAAATTAAACTATGTGTAATTGTTTTTAGCAACATCGATGTATATAAGTTAAACTCTACTAAAAAAATCCTAGAAACTCATATCCTTTCAGGAGGTATTTCCTTGAAGATATTTTAAGACAAACTTGCACTTTATTTATGTATTTTCAAATCTGTAAGGGCTATGCAAAAGCTCCTTGTAATCTGAGAGAAAAGAAATGCAATAGGAGACATCAGACCAGCTTCAGGATCAGATAATTCTACTCATAATATCATACAGCTACAACACGTTCCCAAAACTATCTTATCTTGCATAGTCTCATGGATTTTCTCAAGCCGTTCAATTATTTCTTGAAAGGAGGGTCTACGATCAGGGTTCTTGTGCCAGCATTCACGAAGCAGCCTGCACACAATGTCATGTCAGTTCTCGTTGTGTCTCTGGGCAAGTCTCTATGGATTTAAGTTGCATATACTATCACAGGTTTGTTACCATTTTTACTAGGTCACCAAGTAGTGTTTATAATAGTGATTTAACGGTAATTACTTTATGAGTGACTTGATTGTGTAAATACTTTTTACACCTAATACATAGAACTTAAACTCAATTTTTTATACGCTGAAGGGAGCTGAGATTGGCTATAGGAAATTTTAAGGATGACGTACCTAGGCATTTAATCACATATATGCTGTGATTAGGGCTGACAAGTGGGCCGGTCCAAACAGTCTCGAGCACGGGCCCAAATTAAACGGGCCAACCGGTCCCTGGCTAAACGGCCTTTTTGCAGGGATCGGCCCGGGACAGGGACCGTTTAGTCCCGGGCTAAGTGGGCCCAACATATATTTTTTAAAAAAAATAATTTAAATAGATATTAGAAACAAAAGGATGTTAAAAAAAATATCTAAGGCAATGCTTTGTAAATTTTATTATAGAATTACGACCTAAATTTTAATATTCAATATTTAATATCGAATATATATAATATATAAGATGTATATATAGTACATATATATATATAAGCTATATTCGATAAGCTATATATACATCTTAAATACTATATATAAGATGTATATATAGTATAATATAGTATATATATTAAATGTATAAAAAGTTTGGGGTTAAAACAAAGTTGAGGGGGTTAAATGACTATTTTATAAATAGCCAACGGCTATATTTTTTATTAAAAAAATAATAATAATAATAAAAAATTATTTATAAAAATAGCCATTTTTTATTTATAAAAATAGTCGTTGGGACCGTTTGGCCCGCTAAGGGACCGGTCCCGGTCCCTGACGGGCTAAATGGTCTCGGGCCTGCGCGGGCCCAAATAATAGGACTGGCCCACGAGACCGGCTCAGGCCCACTAAAACTGGGCCAAACGGTCCTGGCCCGTTTAGCCCGTTTGCCCGCGGTCCCGGGCCTGGACCAGCCCACTTGCCACATTTAGCTGTGATGTACAATCAGCAATTAGAAAGCAAGTGGTAATAGCAATCAAAAATAGACACCATAGGATAGCATATAAAAGGAGTAACCAACTCTCCATGTGATTGGAGTGCCTATCTAAGATTCTCTTTTATAAGGGAGGTGCTCGAGCCAGCTTTGCATGTATCTAGATTAATCTACCAGGTACTTGTTATCTCCCACTGGCACATGTACCTAAGATTTTCTAGCATATAAAAGGAGTAACCAACTCTCCATGTGATTGGAGTGCCTATCTAAGATTCTCTTTTATAAGGGAGGTGCTCGAGCCAGCTTTGCATGTATCTAGATTAATCTACCAGGTACTTGTTATCTCCCACTGGCACATGTACCTAAGATTTTCTAGCATATAAAAGGAGTAACCAGCTTGAAACCCAGAAAAGAAGGGGAAAGATGCTTTGATCGTTATAGTGTTTAAACACTTCTATTACAGAAACCAAAAGCTGGGAAACACACAGCCACATTTACTTCGTCAACTAAACTGGCCTCCAGATTCTTGCCACAGAAACCAAATTTGAGAAATACTACTGCCTATAAGAATGCAACTCCTTTACCTTTATTTTTTTAGAAACAGAAAACAAGGTGAATATATTTTTCTTTTTCCCGTTGTATAATTTAGACTATAAACAAAGAAGTATAAGAGAGAGGTTTGGACAAACTAGCATTCGCTTTTTTCTAAAACCCATTCCTTTACAACTGAAGAAGGTGAGTCATTAATTTGTTCTATGCACAAAATTATTTCTTTCACCTTTCAAATCAAGAAACATTTCCATGATTTTGCCATCCAAACAAGTTCAATATTAACACTCATTTTTCAGCAAAATTAATCAAAACACACTCACAACTTTCAGTAAAAACTACTTCAAAAATACCATACTTCCACTTCCCCCTTAACCTTGAAAAGAAAAATGAAACACCACTGAAAGTTCAAACCACCAATATTAACACTCATTTTTCAGCAAAATTAATCAAAACACACTCACAACTTTCAGTAAAAACTACTTCAAAAATACCATACTTCCACTTCCCCCTTAACCTTGAAAAGAAAAATGAAACACCACTGAAAGTTCAAACCACCAATATTAACACTCATTTTTCAGCAAAATTAATCAAAACACACTCACAACTTTCAGTAATAACTACTTCAAAAATATTATACTTCCACTTCCCCCTTAACCTTGAAAAGAAAAATGAAACACCACTGAAAGTTCAAACCACCAATAGGATCACATATCGTTTAGACAGTCACGAAATACAAACTATAACAATTGGACTTCGATGATCACCACATAAGCATAGTTCTTGTTAGCAAAAACTGGAAAATTTGTAATGTTTGAAAATGCAGAAAAAAACAAATAACTTACGTCTTGATTGGCTCAGGAAATATGTATGAAGCTAGATATGGCCGATAATCTTCGTATGCTGTCTTATCTGCCACTTGCTCTGGAGCTTCCTCCCTATTTGATGGTCCTCCTTGGAACATCTGTATTGCAGAAGCATATATGTGCCTAGATTTTACTTTACACTTAAAGAAACAATGTTGCAAGGCCAAGAATATGCTGATTTAGCATAATTTAAAATGATCAAATTGTGTGTAGATTGTTTCCCTAGATATAATATTCTTATGGTTCGGGGCCTAATTTTCCTCAGCAAGATTTGAGAACACAAAGTACCAACTTAGCATCTAATAGGTGTATCATGTATGGCAAACTTTTTAAATAAACTCTGATGACAAAGTAGGGAAAAGTTATGTAGATCATCTGTTAGAGTAAATGTAAACATGTAAGTTCAACTCACCTCGTGGACAATTAGAGCAAATGAAAAAATATCAACACTCTTCCCATATGATTCTCGACGGTAAACTTCTGGAGCCATGTATCGATCTAGTAAACATGGATATAATTATATTTGGTAAGTCAACTGACCAAGGAAAAGGAAATACAGATTAGCTTAGTAATACGCTGTACATGATCCAGTCCCTCCAGTCATTTTGTAACCATAAGAATCCTTCTGTTGTGCAATTTTACTGAGTCCAAAGTCTGTGACTTTAAGATGTCCTGCTTCATCCTGCAATACATTTCTGCAGGAGTAGAAAGTTGATATAATAGCTGCACAGAAATCATAAATCTGAACTATAAATGTATTTTCTACTCTCTGAATTGACAAGTACCAATGGTTTGATGATCTGAGCTAAATGTAGCTAGTAAAACTGCCAGTACCTAGGAGTCAAATCTCTATGGATAATAGCATGAGGCTTATGCTGATGTAGATAATTCATTCCTCTGCAAATGCGAACAGAGAACTTAGGATATAGCTGCTTAAAAGAGTATGTAATAGTATAACATAACCACAACAAAGTGAGGCCGACAATTACTTCAATGTTTTAGAAGACATTTTCATAATGACGAGCACCAGGCTGAGAACAAATAACCAAGAATTACTTCCTCTATTCTGTAAGGAGGTGAAGAACAAAGAAAGCCAGCTAGGATGTCTAGAAATTTCATTCTTCAATCCATCTTTTTGGCAGTTGATACTTTGCATTAAATACTTTGCAGATTGCACTTAGTTCTCTACACCTTGCAACATTAAAGCATCTGTCTACCTATGGTCGTGGCCAATAATTTTTAAGGGGAAATTTGGTCATTGCTTGGTTCTGTTCAGATAGAGTTCAAACTCTATAATAAGTACATATAACATATTTAAATTAAGAACTACGGCTATAAAGAATCTGATCCATACATTATATGTGACTGCATCAAACGTATCTTGGCATAATGCATAGTAAGGTTAAAAGCACATTAATGTCTGGAAAAGTGCCTCTTTTCCTATAATTTCAATTAAACCGCTTGGTGATTGCACATAGTGTACAAGCAAGCTTGATGATTGCATTTACTGAAAAGAAATTACATAATAATAAACTAAAAAAAATGTTGAGTGGAAACAAAGAAACAGAAATGCTGGTAAATTGTGCTAAAAAGTGACGTAACACTTTGAATTGTAGGCTGACTTCTCATTGAACCCTATACCTTGCAATATCTAATGCATAAGCAACTGCTGTCAGTGAATCAAGTCTTCCTTTCTTTCTCAATTGGTCATACAAGCTTCCCTACATTCCAATTTGTAGAAATATCAGTGCAACCATTACTAAAATCCCCGGTCCTCATATAATAACACTTATATTTCAAAGCTACTAAGGAGTATCACGTGATCAGAGTGCTTCTAAATATCACACAAGACTTACATTTCGAAGATATTCAGTAAGAAAGATCAATCGATCAGATTGCTTTAGAACACCAAGAAACTGCACAATATTGGGATGGCGCAACTTTTGCCATAACGCCAGCTCCTTCAGAAAAGCATTCCTGTCAAGGCTCAGTTATGGATATTATGAATCCGAATGTTAAAAAACCCAATTGACAAAGTTATTTTTATTCTACGTCTTATTAATCCAAATTCTGGAAGAAAAAAAGAATTGGAGATCCACAGAGGCAAGAAAGTGTGATCCACAGAGGCAAGAAAGTGTGAGATCAGTGGAGTTGGTAAGATTGGTAAGTCACCCTCCCATGCAATATAAAATGGCCATAGAAGTTATGTAAGAGTCCATTACTTGGCGGACAACCTTTTGGCAAGCATTTCACATATAAACCTGGATTTATCTCCTTGGTAGTACTGTCGATTCTTAGTGATACTTAAGATATAGAAGACCTTAAAAGTGATTGTACAGGATATAAAAGAGCATGAAACAGTTAACCACTTCCAATCAGTCCTATCAGTTGCTTATGTGATTTTTAAATTACAGCCCTGGAAAAAATCCGTAAACTTACTTCACCATTGGGTTTGATGCAATGGAAGCACGAATGGTTTTTGCAGCAACTTCTGTACCGCGCCACTTTACCAAATAAACTTCACCATATGCACCCTGCTATTCGCACTCACAATCATTAATAGTCAAAACAAATATAAGGTGACTTGACATATTAAAAGAACATAGTAAAGTTGATATTTGCCTTGGCTTCTGGGTAAGAGAAATTACTTCTCCAATAAGAGTTGCATCCTTCATGTCCACTTCACCATGATCAATTATACAACATGGCGTAGGAGAGTCACCCAACTATGTCAAGCAAAAGGAAATGAAGGTAAAAAGAGATGTTGATATCATACAACATTTCCGGGAAATTCACATTATTTAACACAGCAACAGAAATAAAGATAACATAGTAGTAAAGAACATGCAGTTCTAACAAGGATCCTATCTACATTAACTCATCCAGAAGGCATACTTATGACTTAGCCTGTCCTGTTTTCTTGCTGGGGATTATTGTTACTTAGCTTCCTTCGTCTTTTCACAAAATTATAAGCTAGCTGATCACGAGATAAATGTGAGTTGGAATGCAAAATATAATTCATGCTCACAGAAAGGGATGTCATGCATGGCTCATAGGATATCATGGTTCAAAATCATACTCATAAACCACTTAAAGTAAAAGAAAAGAAGAAGAAAGAAAAGGAAACAAGAGGATATGTCTCACAGATTTTAACATGCTGTATAGATCCCCTAATTCATCCACTATACTGATAGAAACCCCAAAACCAGCATATGAAGCAACTTCTGTTACAAGTCCAACATCGAAATTGGAAAGTCAAGCTACTGATGGAAGGAAATAAAGGAGTTAGGCGCATGATTTTTAGTTGTTTTAGTTGTAACTGTGAATGGGAAGGGTAGTTGTTAGTTAAATAGGAAATAGGAAACTGCCAACTCGTTGGATTTTAAAAGGGAGGGATATCATTGTGTAAATTCACTGATGGTTTGCTTTGATCTCTCTCTATGGATACCTTTATTCCTCTCCCTTTGTATCTCTTTTTTCAATTTCGGTCTCGATTAGTTCACAAGATTGAATGGCAAATTCTCCTCCCAACCCCTCGATTCGATTGTTTTCCAAGAATGTTGAGCCGGGTATGTAAGCCATGTATCTGGGAGGAACTTAAATAAAAGAAGAGCTTTCGGTTGCGTTTGACTCTGCGGTTAACTCTAGCCAGTCTGCTGGAAAATCCGTTTCGGATCCATTCTTTGAGTCGTGTTGACTTGTTTCTTCTTTGATTGATAAAGGAAAGAAATTTAAAGAACGCTTCAAGATTCTGTAAATACACCAATCACAGGCAGATATGATTGAGAATCCATATATTTTATCTACTATTATTCCCTTTTGAAAAGAAGGTATTAGCCAATATGTAGGATTTCACCTACTAGGAAATTGTAAGGCTACTAAGCAGGGTGACAAGAAACTTATGATGGTGTTCTCATTTCATCCAGTCAAAAGCAGTTTCATCATGCATTAAAAAGGAAAGAACCGCTGAGAGGAAAGCATGGAAATCGTATACACAGAGTGGACAATGCAATAATCTGAAACCTATAAAGGGGAAATATATTAAGAACATGATTCGATATCTCAACACCTTACGTACTAGGAGAGTTTTCAAGTTTTAGGAACATTCACCATTAGCTTTGGGTGTGCTAATTCAGTAAATCCATAGTTCTAGATCTGTTAGTTCAAAGAAAATCGACAGAGGATCTTTCAACTCTGCAAGTTCATTAGATTATTTGGTAGTTAGGCACTGTTTCGCTCAGTTTTTTTGGTAAAGTTATGTTTCCTCTTCATGTCATCCAATGCAATTTCGATTGTTGACTAAAAGAGCCTTTCTTCAGAAATTGACCTTATCACTGTTCCATTTCAACAGTTTGGATAATTAAGAATTAATTATTAAGAAACCAAATATGACATGTTTACTTTTGCAACTAAAATCAGATCAAAAAGAAAAAGAAGGAAGAGGAGGAGGAAGAAGAAGAGCGTGGATCTATATTTGCAAACGTTTTTAAAATGGGACAAAGTTTAAACACCGCCTCGCAAAAGGGACACCAATGAAATTTACTGACTTAATTATGTTTTCGACATGCCTATTCATTCACGTGCGGCCCTAATTCTTTTTCATGAGCCCAACCAGTGGAATTTCTATTTGATGATAAGAAATGAATCTTGGGCCTAACTCAACCCTACAAGCTAGCTCATGAGAGGAGGATTGCCCAGAAGACCACAACCTATTCCTTCAGCCAAAGTTCGGACTTAACAACCCACCACACGCCCAGGACTAACTGGAGCGTGGGTAACATAAAATGGGAGTCCAACATTGAGAAACACAACAAGGATTGATGGGTTTCGCTCTCATACCATATTGAAGCGTGTGATTATCTCATCTAAAAGTATAAGTTGTCGGAGAGAACACACTTTTATTTACTTAATTATGTCTTCAACAAACAACTAATGTTCCTATACGAGCCAATTAACTAGTATAGCTAGCCGTTCATCTAAGCTTATACTATATGGGGTCGTTTGGTACGTGGGATAAGGTGGGATAAGGTGTGGGATTAAATTTATATTGTGTTTGGTTGACGGTGGGGATAAATTTATACCGTCAACCAAATATAGTATAAATTCAATCCCAGACTTAATCCTGGATATTTCTACCTTATCCTACCTTATCCCATCAAACTTGGGATCATTTTATCTCACCTCCTAGGTTGGGATAAATTAGTCCAGGGATTATAATTCCAGGATAATTCAGTCTGCGTATCAAACCGAAGCAAATAAAGTCACAGATAAAAGTAGTGTGTCCTGAAAAAGACCGGAGATGCTTAGTGTCTGAGTGATTCGGCGAATATATCAGTTCGAAATATAAACAAAGTAGTTTGTTGCTCTTTGCATCAGCTTTTCTAGTCAATCTTATTAATAGTAGAAGAATTTCATTTTCAACCATGTATAGCAGGAAAAGCAAATTACCCATTATGTTTCCAAGCAGTATTGTGGGACAAAATTAAGATATCAATCAGAGTATATTGTGGTGGAAATCATATGAACGAGAAAAAAGGTTAGGACATATACCGGATCATATCCACCATGTGCCTCTAGAATCTTGCAGACATCCTTGTGATCAAAGTTACGGGCATCAGAAAGTGGCTGCATGAGATTTTGATCAAAGCTTACACTAGTTGAGAAACAAGCTACAGCCCTATATTATAACCTTAAAAGATTGTTACCATAAAAGAAAAGAAAGCGGGAACCATATATCTTCAAGTAAATTTTAGTTATAGCATGGAAGCAATCAATACCACTCCTCCGTGCCACAATATTTAGGTACTCCTCCTTCTAGTCACTTAACTATCTCATTTTAATTCCTTTTTTCAATTTCGAATTGCTAATAAATCCAATTTTTACGGCTCATCAGTTATTCTATTGTAGTATAGGATATAGTAGTATAAAACAGTCGAACCAAATATGAAAAATGTCATTTGATGACAACAAACAATATAGTCTATCCACACATTGTTTCAACAACATAGTATGGTAAAATAAAAAGGAAACAACAATCCAAAACAGACTGTAAAGGTAATTCACTTAATTGCAATAAGTGTAACTTACAGTTCGACCCCAGCGATCTGTGGAGTTCACATCAGCTCCTTTCTCAAGAAGTAGAAAAACAATCTCTGCACAACCTTCAGAGGCAGCTAAATGAAGTGCTGTTCTCTTATCATAGTCAACCAGATTGGGTTCCACTCCCTTCCCGAGCTCTTGCATCACACCTTCTTTGTCACCCAAACCTGAACAGTGCAGAAGACGATAAGGACCTCCCGAGTCCATTCTTTGAGGTAGCATCTGCTGCTCAAAATGTACCATTAACCAAACTTAGTGCAAGAAAAGCTTCACTATACAATCGATAAGAAGCAAGTGCGTCCATTATAGCAAGCAGAGCGGAGACACACTGGATCACTTCACCTAGAAAATATGTATGTAAACATATTTTTTATAACAATAACATGCATATGACACCGTTTTGAAAAGTAATACAAGTAAATATCGACTTAAGATTCGTTCTCAAAAAAAATATATCAACTTGAGATAGAAAGTAAAGCCTTAAACCCACCAACAACCCGTGTACAAGACGAATGACGAAATGAATCAACACCAGTAGCACAAAATCTTGTGTATGCTACTGATGACAAGTGTTTCCTTAAATACTGGACTATTTGCAACGAATAATTTGCTAGCTAGATAATATCAACAAACTTAAAAGTCCATTATATGGGAATGTGATGTGCTTTTCCACGTTTGCCTCAAACAGAATGGAGGATTGAGTGGCTGGAGGCTCTGAATCTCTCTACAAAATCACCTTCTCTTTAGATGCAAAGCAAAGATATGGAACAATTCCCAAGCATGTTATGCATAGGAAATTTTTATGAAAAGTAGAGCAGTAGATTATTTTATTTATATGGTCACCATAACAATAGCTTTGACTATTTAATTCAACATGGTCACTGAACCATAGCTGACTTTTCAAGCTCATTATATTCTCTTTTATATATTTACTTCAACATATTTTAATTTACTTACTTACCAATGTACTCCTATATTTCAACTCTAAATAATTAACTCCCTCGTAAAAGGAAACCCCATATAAATTAGTATATGGGTAGGATCTCTAAAATATTGAGGAATTAAATTTATGATTCTGAAATATGCATTAACTCAATCGTATTGCGATAGGGTTTAGTGCAATTTTGCTCCACAAAGAAAAAATGTAAACATTGATACATATATATGATTGAAACAAAACCAACAGTAATCCAGCCAAAGAAACAAAGTTCTGAAAAAATTAAAAGACAACAAAGAGTTAATTTTTGTCTCCAAGAACATAGCCTGTTTGGTTGGTTAGTAAGGAGAATTAATCACCCTATAAAATTCAGCATAGCTCTACTTTGTTTGGTTAGCATTTTACCTTTTGCCATAAATAATACACATATAAGTTACGCAAGAACCTATCCACTATTTTTATGCGGAAAAAAAATGTGAAATAAGAATGGGAGTGTTGACAAACTTATACTTTTCCTTGTTTCCTCAAATACTATGAATTTCTAGAGTAATCCCTGCAATGTAATATTTACATTATCACTTGTTACATTACAAATCTTGCATAACTAATTCCTCCATATATATATATGTGTGTGTGAAAAGCCACTAAAAAGCTAACAAATATTACATTTTCAATTGATAATTTCAAAATTACAATAAGTTTAGTACTTAAAGTTTTACAAATTGAACCCACAAAGTTTAGATCTTGGATTCGCCTCTTCGATTTTTTTTCTTTTTTGGTTTCCAACCAGGTGTTCGGGACCCGCTTTGGAGCCCCGATTCATCCGGATTCGCGCGCGTAAGGCCCGTTAAAGGGGGAAGCACGCTTTGGAGCCCGACTAATCCAGATCCGCACGTGTAAGGCCCATTAACGGGGTAAGAATTGTGTACTATGATTTTTTCCATCCGCATGACTCGAACTCGAGACTTCTGGTTAAGAAGGGAGGTATCCTACCCATATCACCATAATCCTTGGTGGTAAAATTCCTGCATAACTTGTATAGGAACCAAATGACCCTATACACAAGTTATGCTAGGATAATAATTCAATAAAAACAAAATATAACAATCAGAACATAAAACAAATTCTGTCACAGCAATCCCAAAGCCAAAAAACTCACTTACACACACACACACACATACAAAAAAACAGAACAAGAACGAAAACATGTTTATAGTCTAAAAAAAGACACTGACCTTAGGAGGAGACAAATGAAATTTATTCTCGTCCATGAGAAGGAAACTAGAACCCTAGTATCAGAACCAGAAACAAAAGAAGTGTTTTTATGCACATGAAAAGAGCGTCAAGTAAATAGAGAAGTTTATATAGAAGGCCAAATTAAAGAGGGCCACAATCGAGGACGGAAATGACAAGAAAAAAATGCAGAGCATTTTGCCGGTGGAATTGGGATACATAGTGGTGTTCGTCTAGGCTGATTGATCGATTTTCTTGTGCAATGTGGGGAATTCTTCGATTTTGGGCATAAACTGTTTGTCTTAATGCTCTTTAGAATGTAAAGCTTGAAAGTACCGTAACATTATAAACAAAAAAGATTTATACGTACGCAGACGTTACTACGGATAGACTAAAGTTGTTTACCATAGACCGTCAACTGATTCGATGCAAGAATTCTCCGCCTTGTTGCTCAACTAAGGTGGAGGTTGCTTAATCAACCCATTCTTGTCAAACAAAGAAGATTTATATGCCTACTAAATCTTCTCTAGTGCGCGCTTCTTTCCTTGCCCACATTCTAACTAAGGTAATTTGTTAAATATTTGACATAGACAAAAACTATTTATTTTTTTTCATAAATTCTAAGGATTAAAATTGCTCATGTTATAAACTAAAGATTATAAAGTAAATACAAGTATAGAGAAAAACTGATATATTATTCAAACTTTAAACTTATCTACATAATGAATTGAAAACTCCTCTATTTATATAAGAAAGGAAGCAGGTGCGAGGCTTTTCAGAAAGCAGCTGCAAGACTTTTCTTTAGCTGCTTGTAAGCTGTCTGCATGAGGTGCTTGCAACCTGTATGTTTAATAAGAAGCTACTGCAAATTATTTCATTGAGTTGCTTGCAACCGGCCTGCATCAGTTGCTTGTAGATAAACTTCAACAGAGTACTAAATGGATAATCTTCTTCAGGAAGATTATCTATAGCGGAGTAATAAATAGACATCCACAATATAATTATTTTCATAACACTCCCCCTTGGATATTCATTAAAAGGTATTGTGTCTCGTTAAATCCTTACTAGGAAAAACCCAGTGAAAAAAATTCTAGTGAAGGAAAAAGAGTACACATATTTAGTAATACGCATTTCTAACTGCCTCATTAAAAACCTTATAAGGAAAACCTTATGGGAAAAAATCTTAGTAAGGAAAAAAGAGTACATCGCGTATTTTACTCCCTCTGATGAAAACCTTGTTTCAAATATTTGAGTCTCCGCATTCCAATCTTGTGTATCATCTTCTCAAAAGTTGAAGTTGGCAAAGATTTAGTGACTAAATCTGTCGGATTGTCACTTGAATGGATTTGTTGCACATCAATGTCACCATTTTTCTGAAGATCGTGTGTGTAGAATAATTTTGGTGAAATGTGCTTCGTTCTATCTCCTTTTATAAATCCTCCCTTCAATTGGCCTATGCATGTAGCATTGTCTTCGTATAAAATTGTGAATTTTTTCTCACATTCCAAACCATATTTTTCTTGAATAAAATGAATTATTGATCTCAACCATATGCATTCCCTACTTGCTTTATGAATAGCTATTGTTTCGGCATGATTTGAAGAACTAGCAACAATAGATTGCTTTATGGAGCGTCATGATATGATAGTACCTCCACATGTAAGCGCGTACCCGGTTTGAGATCTAGCTTTATGGGGATCATATAAATAACATGCATCTGCATAACCAACAAGATCTGTATTGTCTTTGTTAGCATAAAACAAACCCATATCAAGAGTTCCCTTTAAATATCACAATATATGTTTAATCCTGTTCCAATATCTCCGTGTAGGAGAAGAACTATATCTTGCTAGTAAATTAATAGAAAATGCTATGTCAAACCTTGTAGCATTAGCGAGATAAATTAGTGCACCAATTGCACTGAGATAGGGTACTTCAGGACCAAGGAGTTCCTCACTCTCTTCTGAAGGTCGAAAAAAATCTTTATTCACTTCAAGTGATCGAACAACCATTGGTGTACTCAATGGGTGCGCTTTGTCCATGTAAAAGCGTTTTAAGACCCTTTCTGTATAGGCAGATTGATGGATAAAGATCCCATCTGCTAAATATTCAATTTGCAGACCAAGACAAAGTTTTGTCTTTCCAAGATTTTTCATCTCAAATTATTTCTTAAGATGTTCAATTACCTTTTGGAGCTCTTCTGGAGTTCCAACAAGATTTATGTCATCAACATAAACAGCAAGTATAACAAATTCTGAATCTATTTTCTTTATAAAAATACATGGACAAATAACATCATTTATGTAACCCTCTTTCAGCAAATATTCACTGAGACGATTATACCACATGCGCCCAGATTGCTTTCGTACAAAGATCTTTGTAATCTAATTAAGTACATTTTCGGAGATTTTGAATATGCTTCAGGCATTTTAAATCCTTCAGGGGTTTTCATATAAATTTCATTATCAAGTGATCCGTATAGATAAGTTGTAACCACATCCATTAGATGTATTTCAAACCTTTCACGTAAGGCTAAACTGATGAGATATCGAAATGTTATGGCATCCATAACAGGTGAATATGTTTCTTCATAATCGACTCCAAGTCGTTGTGAGAATCCTTGTGCAACAAGGCGAGCCTTGTATCTTTCAACTTCAGTTTTATCATTTCTTTTTCGCACAAAAACCTATTTATGACCAACTGGCTTTATACCAGCAGGTGTTTGGACTACTGGTCCAAAGACCTCTCTTTTAGCAAGTGACTTCAATTCCGATTGAATTGACTCTTGCCATTTTGGCCAATCAGATCTTTGTCGACATTCTTCGATAGATCGGGGTTCAAGATTCTCACTATCTTGCATAATGTTAAGTGCAACATTATATGCAAAAATATTATCCACCACTATTTCAGATTGATTTAAATTAATCCCATCATCAGTAGAACTTATTAAAAGTTCCTCACTCACTTGAGTCTCGGGTTCATTGATTTCTTCAGGAATCTCAGAACTAATCAAATCTTTGGTCTCTTCAGGAGATCCTTTCATAATATCATTTTGATCATTTTTCGATTTGTTTTTTCTAAGATTTCGATCCTTAGAACCCAAAGGCCTACCACGCTTCAGGCGTGCTTTAGGTTCACTAGCTCTCATGCTAGTAGATGGTTCTGCTGGGACATCAATTCGGATAGGCATATTCTCTGCATGGATATGTGACTTAGTTATCCTTTTCAAATCAGTAAATGCATCTGTCATTTGATTTGCTATATTCTGTAAATGGATGATCTTCTAGACCTCCTGATTACATATAGGGGTACGTGGATCAAAGTGAGATAATGATGAAACTTTTCACACAATTTCTCTTTTGATTTCCTTTTTCTCTCCTCCTAATTGTGGGAAATTTGTTTCATCAAATTGACAATCTTCAAATCGAGCAGTAAATAAATCTCTCGTTAATGGTTCAAGATAGCGAATAATAGAGGGTGATTCAAACCCAACATATATTCCTAACCTTCTCTGCGGACCCATCTTACTGCGTTGTAGTGGTACTACTTGCACATATACAACACATCCAAAAATTCGTAAATAGGCAATATTTGGTTCATGACCAAAAACTAATTGTGACAGAGAATATTTATTATAATATATCGGTCTGAGACAGATAAGTGATGTTGTGTGCAAGATAGCATGGCCTCAAACAATAGTGGGCAATTTTATTTTCATAAGTAGTGGTCTTGTTATCAACTGCAGGTGTTTAATAAATGACTCTGCAAGGCCATTTTGAGTATGAACATAAGCTACAAGATGTTCAACTTTTATCCCAACTGATAGACAGTAATCATCAAAAGCGTGAGATGAGAATTCTCCAGCATTATCAAGGCGAATAGCCTTTATAGGATAATCTGGAAATTATACCCTTAATCGAATTATTTGGGCTAATAACTTTACAAACGCCAGGTTACGAGATGATAGTAGACACACATGAGACCATCTTGAAGATGCATCTATTAGGACCATAAAATATCTGAACAACCCACTTGGTAGGTGAATAGGTCCACATATATCCCCATGTATACGTTCTGAAAAGGCAGGGAATTCAATGCCAACCTTCATTGGTGATGGTCTAGTGATCATTTTTTCTTGATAACAAGCATCACAAGAAAATTCATTATTTGTAAGAATCTTCAGGTTCTTTAATGGATGCCATTCGAATTTTCAGTAATTTGTCTCATTATTATTGATCCAGGATGACCCAAACGGCCATGCCAAAGCACAAAAGTATTTGAATCCGCAAACCTCTGGTTTACGATAGAGTGTGCTTCAACTGTACTAATTTTTGAATAGTATAAGCCAGAAGATAAAGTTGGTAACTTTTCTACAATGCATTTCTGGCCAGAAATATTCTTTGCAATACAAAGATATTCCATGTTCATTGCATCTATTGTCTCAACATGATACCCATTTCGGCGGATATCTATAAAACTCAACAAGTTTCTTCGGGACTTGGAGGAGAACAATGCATTGTCGATAATAAGTTTTGTTTCCTTAGGCAGAAATATAATGGCTCTTCCGGAGCCGTCAATCAAACTTATATTATCAGAAATTGTTGAAATATTTGCTTTTTTCTTATGCAAATAAGAAAAGTATTTTTGATCCTTGAATATGGCATGAGTTGTTCCGCTATAAACTATACAAATATTTTTATGATTGGTCTTTGATCCTAACATAATTTGAGGATTATCCATATTCTTCAAAATGCATAAATAAAATATATTATACTAAACATCATTATTAAAGCATAATTTTTATTTATGTATAACAATTACATAACCATACTATCTACTACAAACAACCAAAATTAAAATATTTACATTTCTACCGATTCACTACCGATCACATGACTTGTTTTTCCTTCTGGGAGTGCAAAGTAATCAGCTACATCCAAATGCATGAAGTCTAAATTATCTTCAGAAATATAATCTGCTTCAGTATTTTTCTCTGTCTTCTTCAGGGAGGCTTGATACAACTCAACCAGGTGCTTTGGCGTACGACATGTACGTGACCAGTGTCCTTTTGCTCCACATATATAGCATGCATTTCTGGCTTTGCTGCTTGCACCGCTTCATACTTTTGTTCCTTCCTTTTTCACTGCTGGTGGTGAGGAGGGTTCTTTGGTGCATTACTATTACCACGATTAGAATTTTCTCCCCGACCACGGTCATGACCACGACTGGGCCCCCGTCCTCTTCCACGCTTAGCTTGGTGGAAGTTCGTCTCATTCACTTCGGGGAATGGACAAGAACCAGTAGGTCGGCTTTCTTGGTTTTTCATTAATATCCCATTATGTTGCTCGGCTACAAGAAGATATGAGATAAGTTCAGAATATATTTTGAATCCCATCTCTCGATATTGCTGCTGTAGGAGCATATTCGAGGCATGAAAAGTGGTGAAAGTTTTCTCCAACATATCATGATCAGTAATATTATCACCACATAATTTCAATTGGGAAATAATTCTGAGCATAGCAAAATTATACTCATTGATAGATTTAAAATCTTGTAGCCTTAAATGAGTCCAATCATATTATGCCTGTGGAAGAACGACCATATTTAGGTGGTCATATCTATCTTTTAAATTATCCCACAGTATGACTGGATCTTTAACAGTAAGATATTCTATTTTCAGGCCCTCATCAAGGTGAGAGCGTAGGAATATCATTGTGTGACATAGTTTGACTTGGCACAAAGTTTAAGAAAATAAAACTTTTAAAATTTGTGGTTCTAAAAATTTAAAGGGGTAAAATTTTTTGTATAATCATAATTTGTGTGACTGTAAAAGCTTTTTATTAAGGGCAAAATGGGTAAATCAGAAATTTTAAAGTTAATTTTTAAATTTATATATAAAAAATATTATTCTTTTTGAAATGAACTAAAAAAGGAAAATGTGTTACAAAATTTAAAACGGAGGAAGTACATACTAGGTAAGTACTTTTATATATTAATTTGATAAGTTATACGATTATGATTTTGATGATTTGTCAAACATCATTGAAGAACGAGATAGGAACTTGATACAATCAGTTCCTTTGCGCCTATTGTGACATGCTCAGTTGTCTGGTTAAACTCTTAAGAAACCAGATAAGGAAACAACTAAGGAAACATATAGGATCAGTTCCTCAACTGTCGTACAATCAACTCTACAGCTGTAAGAGTTGTGTCACTTTACTGACTGGCAGCAGTGCAGCGGCACAACCGCTGCTTCTAGAGGCCAAACCAAAAGTTGTAATGTCCATATCTCTTCACACGTGCTCTCTCATATATAAACAACATTATACAAGGTTTGACCTAACACTTGATAATCTGAAAAACCTATCATCTCAAGTGCCAGTCGCCACTATTTCCTCGAGGTACACTCAAGAACAAAGCTGCTAGAAACCAAGAACCAAATCCCAACACTGAAGATGTCTCGAGTCCTTAAGTTTGTTATATCTTTGTCTTTTGTTCTTTACTTGTATTCCTACGTGATTTTCTAGAAGTATTTTGTAGGACATCATTTAACCATTATTATTTTGTTTGTTTGACTAGAGTTAGGCAAGAGTGTTGCTTTGTAATAGAGTTATTACAAAGGGATTACAATAGAGTTATTGTAAGGGGTGAGGGATTAAGAGTTTAATTCCTAGATTGTAATAGGTTGTAATCTGAAGTTTGCTTGGTTTAGTAGAGTTGAAATCCTACTGGGGTAGGTCGTGATTTTTAATCCCTTGAGCAGGGAGTTTTTCACGTAAATATCGCGTGTTCTTTACTTAATGCTTGTTTACTATGGAAACTGATAGAGAACATGGTTCTCTATATTGTTTGGTGGACCTTTAATTCCTATCAATTGGTATCAGAGTCGGTTCTTTCTAAAAGGTTAACACCTAGAAAGGATCTTTATCATGGCTGCTCTACCAAACCTCGAGGAAGGACAATTAACCACAAGACCCCCATGATTCAACGACAAGTACTATTGATGGTGGAAAATAAGAATGCATGACTTCATCATGGATGAGGAATCAAAGTTGTGGGACGTGATTTGTGATCGTCCTTTTGTTCCCATGAAATCTACAAGAGAGGGAACAAGGACTGTCCCAAAAATAAGAAAAGAATACAACGGTGCTAATAGAAAGGATATTGAAAAGGACTTCAGGGTAGAGAAGATTCTTATTTTTGGCATTGGACCAGATGAATACAATCGCATCTCAGCATGTGAGTCTGCCAATGAGATCTAGGAAACTCTCAAAACTGCCCATGAGGGAACTACTCAGGTTAAGTAGTCCAAAATTGATATGCTTACCACTGAGTATGAGCTCTTCAAAATGAAGGAGGATGAGTTTATTCAGGATATGCACACACGCTTCACCTCCATTATCAACGAGCTACATTCTATTGGAGAAATCATCTCAACAAACAAACGGGTCCGAAAGATTCTCAGCATTCTACCAGGTTCCTGGAAAAGTAAAGTGAATGCCATCACTGAAGCCAAGGACATGCAGAAGCTAACCATTGATGAACTTACTGGAAATCTCAAAACCTATTAGAGAAGAAAGATATTGAAAGAAGAGAGCCTAAGAAGAAGAAGAGCCTGGTTCTCAAGGCTGCCAACAGTGACTCAAGCAATGATGAGTCTGACATGGCTTATCTCACTCGTAGATTTCAAAAGATGGTTCAAAGAAATGGAGGAATTCCCAAGAGAGGAAGTTCTAGCGGAAACTCCAAAAGAAATAATTGTTGTCATAAGTGTGGAAAGCCAGGACACTTCATTAAAGATTGTCCTCTTCACAAGCAAGATCACTACAAAAACAACACTGACAAGGAGGCCAAGAGGAACCCGGTCCCTGACAAGAGGTTCAAGAGAAAAGATGTTGATGACAGTCTGATGAAGCAAGCTCTAGCTGCTTGGGTAGATTCCTCCAGTGAATCTGAAGGTGAAGATGACCAAGGAGATATGTCCATGATGGATGTTGAAAATTGGATCTTCAAAATATGATTCTATATTTGCACTCATGGCCAAATCCGATGATGATGAGGACAAGGAGGAAGATGAGGTAAATTTTCTTGATGTTCAAAGAAACTTGAAAAATTACTCTCAAAGGAAACTGATGTCTTTAGCAAATATTTTGATTGATGCTTATCATAACTATATTAATGAGAAAAGTGCATTAACTGAGAAAATTATTGATGTAGAACAAGAGAGAGATAATATGGTGGTTGTAATTGTAGATCTGAAGGAACAAGTGGAAGAGATAACTAGAGAAAATACTTTATTGAAAAATCAAATGGAAAATGGATGAACACCTCTAAGGGAAAAAATCGCTAGTGAGGCTTAACTTGAGCTTGAAAGTGAGCTCAAGAAAGCTAAAATAAGTCTTGTTGTTGAGCTTCAAAAGAACATACAACTTCAGGAGGACCTAAAAGGATGGTCTTCTGATGTAATAACGTCGATGTACAAGAGTAATGGTGGAAACAAGAAAAGAATTGGGTTCCAGAAGGCTAAAACCCCATATAACCCCCATTGCAAGTATGTAACTGTGACTGATAAGTGGCTTTGTACTCACTGTGGTCAAACTGGTCATTACGAGGATTCTTGTAAAACTAAAATTCAGTCTCTGTAGAAAAATAAAGTTTTTTGTTGAAAAGAAGCCTACTGTTGAGGAACATGGTCCTCTCAAAAAGAAATATGTGCTGCTTGCATGGATAAAAAGGAGTTTGATTCACCTATTCTATCATTATAAGGGACCCAAGCTGACTTGGGTTCCTAAGTCTTACCAGTGATTTTGTATGCAGATTAGAGTGAGAGGTAGCAGTCAAAAATGGTACATGGATAGTGGTTGCTCTAAGCATATGAATGGAAGAATGGATGATTTTCTCTCACTAGAGACCTTCCAAAGTGGGAATGTATCATTAGGAAACTGCTAGAAGGGCTATATTTTTTGTATTGGCAAAACACTCTCCCATGCAATTGAAGTATGTATTATGTAAATGATTTGAAATATAGCCTGTTGAGTGTGTCCCAAAACCGTGACAAAGAAATGAAGTGAAGTTCTTGTCAAAATCTTGCACTGTCACTAATCTTAAAACTGGTGAAGTTGTATTGATAGCAAAAAGGTTCAAGAAAATCTATGTTGTAGATTTTGACTCCCTGAATGGTGGTGATATAACATGCTTAAGTACCATTGATGATGATGCTGAGTTATGGAACAGACAACTGGGGCATGCAAGATTTACCTTGTTGAACAAGTTGATCAAGAAGGACCTAGTTAGTGGGCTTCCCAAGTCAAAGTTCAAGGATCATAAAGTGTGTGATGCTTGTGCAAAGAGAAAGCAGGTCAGGTCCTTGTTCAATCCAAAAAGGAAGTAAGCACCTCAATGCCACTGATCTTCTTCATATGGATCTTTATGGACCTAAGAGGATACCTAGCAGAGGAGGAAAGAAGTACATCTTTGTGATTATGGACGACTATTCTAGATTCACATGAACTTTGTTTCTAAGGATCAAAGATGAAACCTTTCCAGTATTTGTTGCATTTGTGAAGCAGATTCAAGTGAATATGGGACATCATGTTGTGAGTATCAGATTCGATCATGGCACTGAATTTGACAATGCCAAGAATTTTTTGCTGAAAATTATAAAGTCATAATTTTTATGCTTCTAGAATACCTTAGCAAAATGGTGTCATGGAGAGAAAAAACAAGACTCTTGAGGATATGGCTATTACAATGTTGATCGACTGTGGTGTGTCTAAGAGTTTTTGGCTGAAGTAGCCAACATTGCCTGCTACTTGATTAACAGGTGCATAATCAGGTCCCTGCTTGACAAGACTCGCTATGAACTGCTCAATGGGAGAAACCCTAAGCTAACTTACCTAAGAGTTTTTGGATGTAAATGCTTTGTTCTCAACAATGGTAAGGAAACTTTGGAAAAATTTAATGCAAAAAGTGATGAGGGTATCTTTCTTAGTTACTCCTGTCAAAGCAAGGCATACCAAATATTATATCTCGTACTTTTTTATGTTAGATTTGTCGTAAATCAATTGACATAAGCTCAAGGACAAGATTATTTTTGAGGTTATAAGTGGTTATGCTAAGTTTAGAAAGTGTTGAGGAAGTGTCGTAAGGATTAGAGGTCAACAAATCGAAGAGAATAAGTTTCATCAGTGTAATACCCAGTGGTTTCAGGATGTGGCTTGAGCCGCTCGACCCGAGCCACAAGTAGACCCGAGCCGAAAAGAATTTTGGTCATATTCAAATATGCAAATAAAAAGTACGGTGTATAATAAGATGAAGTCCCGAAATGATGTAGGACTTAAAAGTATAACAATGGTGGTTAGAAATAATATTTGGTGTGTATAAGGAGACTATGGACTAGAATTATACCACACGATAGTGATAATGAGTTTATGAAGTGTGTATAAAATAATTATTATTTAAGAAAGTTGAGATCAAGAAATTAATTATATGTATAATTTATTAAATGTTGGATTGTTAAGGAGATAATGAATTTAATTAGTATATTAAAGGATATGTGTTGGCAAGAACACTTATCCTACGTGTAGTTGTGGGAGAGAATATTTAGTGACTAAGCACTACTAAAGGTAAAGGTGGCATCCCTAAATTGGATTACAATGTGACTTGTTAACATGTGGATCCCGTGGTCCACAATGATATCTACATGATCAAGATATATATATTACCAACAACTTATAACATTAATTAGGCAATATTCTTAATCAAGGATTGAAACAATTTTTTTATATATATATATATATAGGCAATTAACATCCTTGGCTATTTTCTCTTTTAGAAACCAACATTTTCTCTTTCTCTTTTTAGTAACCCATGAGGTGCATCAAGAATGCATTGCAAATTTCATTTCACAAAGTGTTTTCTCTTGGAAAAAAAAAACGTAACTAGCAACAAAAAGACTCTCGATTTGATTACTATATTCTACAACGGTTTCTAGTCATTTTAAGGAGTGTTTGGTTCTTGTTCAAAGATTTAGAAGAAGCAAAAATTCTTCTTGGCACGCTCTAAGTAAAAGTGGTAGATAAATTCATCAAGTAAGGTTATGAAGCGGATACGAGTCGAGCTCTTGAGCAAGTGGGTTAAGACCAGGTATGTTAAGGCTATCCTTTCCTTCTTTTGGTATGAATCTGGTTACAACGAAACGTAGAGTCGTAGATAACATCTTATCAAAATGACTATATTCATGATTAAGTTTGAGATGTCCTTGACTCTTGTTCGTCCCTTGTTAGGAGTACATTTTGTGTTATATAGATTTATCCTTCATATTTATTATAATCCTTCTTGGGCTGGTAATGTGGTACATGATGATTAATAGTACATAACGATAGTCGAAGGTGTAAAAACCTTACATCACTCTGACAAGTTTCAGAAATGCAATTGCTAGAGCACGGGAGAATTAAGAGTAATGATTTCAGCAAGAGCAGCCAGACGGGCTACTATAGTGAGTCTAGTGACTACTAAAGTAGAGTTAACTCATATATCCTAATAAACCTCTTGCATTAGAGATTTATCGGTAGGGGATGAAATGACATTGTTTACATATATATGGTATACCTAAGGACATGGTCATGGTACGCTTATCTTACCATCGGTTGGACAATTATGTATTGTTATTTACCACTATTTGGGCAGATACATATTTGCCACCAAACTACGGCTAATTGGGCAGTTACCACCGGTTGGGAAATTATGTATCATTATTTACCACTGGTTGGGCAGTCACGTATTTACCATCGAGCTACGGCCAGTCGGGTAGTTACCATTGATCGGTTGGATAGTTAACATCATAATGATGTAGTCACAACTATGGCATTGTATATATATACATATATACGAGATTGAACTTATTATACATGTTATGGACCTCAGCGGCAAGTAAGAGGTTATAGATTGACTCTTATCCCTCTCAGTGATAGTATCTTATTTTTATGATTCATTTTGGCCTTACAAACTTGGTAGATTCTTCGTACTGATGTCCCTCGAGAAGGATCCTCCACTATAGGCTGCCTCTAGATATCAGCTTTTGGTTATAGGCTCCCTCGGGGGGCCTGTACCGACTTATATACTATGTTAATGTTTCCATAGAGGCTTTGCAGATAATATCTTGTGTATATTTTTAGTTATGACATGTCAGTCCATTATGACGGCCTTTGCCAGCTCCCACGTATCTGTGTAAATTCTTTTTGAGTTGGTTATGCGAGTTTAAGTTCTAATGTCGATATATATATATATATATATATATATATATATATATATAT
>AWOL01S0006282.1:134679-152633 GCA_000715115.1 Nicotiana otophora
TATATATATATATTGATGCGACATCTAATGTCTTGTGACAAGTCTTATAGTAAAGAAGGATAAAATAGGTGGCGCTTGGTTAAGTAGGCACCATGTGCCAGTCACGGCGCTCTGATTTGGGTCTTGACACAAAATCTATAATGAAAGGACCCGATGTGTATAAAAAATATGTGTATGTGATCTTTGATAAATCTCACAAATCAATTGGGAAAGGGTCACAAGACAAGGAAAATGAAGATGGAGATTTTTCAAAAGTTCCTGGAGAAGCCATAGATATTTCCAATGGAAATACTGATTTAATGAGTCAAGTCAAGAAAAGTGATGAAGAAGATGCAACAGAACCTCCAGCAGAGACAGAGGAACATGGTCCCTCTATCACCTCGACTGAAGTTGAACATAGGATTCCTGATGTTGTATCAGGTACTCATGATGCAGGACAAAGAAGTGGAAGTCATATTTTTGTTGATGTCAACGATGGTTCAAATATGGAGGAACATGGTCCCATACATTCTGAAGTTCAAGTATCTAACTGGAAGCATATGAGGTTACTCCCCCTTCAAAATATGATCACACCCTTAGATTCTAGTATTCAAACTAGATCTAAGGCAAGAAATATGTGCCTTCTCAGCATTCTTGTCTCAATTCGAGCCTAAAAATATCAAGGAAGCATTGAAAGATGCTTACTGGATTGTTTTTATGCAAGAAGAGCTCCATCAGTTCGAGAGAAACAAGGTGCGGCACCTGGTTCCTCGACCTTCAGACAGAACAATGATTGGAACTAGGTGGGTGTTCAGAAATAAGCTTGATGAGTTTGGAAATACAACAAGAAACAAAGAAAGGCTAGTGATTCAGGGATATAATTAAGAAGAAAGGATTGACAATGATAAGACATTTTCTCTAGTTGCTCGGATGGAAGCCATAAGAATTCTCATAGCTTTTGCATCTCATATGGAATTCAAATTATTCCAAATGGATGTTAAAAGTGCATTTTTGAATGGATATTTAAAGGAGGAAGTATTTGTCAAGCAACCACCTGGCTTTGAATGTCATGAACATCCTAAACATGTCTTCAAGCTTGACAAGGCTCTATATGGTTTGAAGCAGGCCGCTCGAGCATGGTATGAGAGATTGTCCAAATTCCTTTTTGAGAATGGATTCACTAGAGGAAAAATTGACAATACTCTATTTCGGAAGAAAAGAGGGAGAAATTTGTTTATTGTGCAAGTCTATGTTGATGATATCATTTTTGGTACAATAAATTATTCCCTTTGTGAGGAATTTGCAAAGATCATGGGTAGTGAATTTGAGATGAGCATGATGGGTGAGGTAAATTTATTCCTTGGGTTGCAAGTAAAACATTCCTAAAAAAGGACCATGATCTCTCAACAAAAGTACATCAAGGAGTTGCTAAAAAGATTTGAGATGGAAAATTCTAAGACCATTGATACTCCCATAGCCACTGCCACTTGGTTGGATATGGATGAACCTGGTTCTCATGTCAATGAAACTATGCATATGGGTATCATTGGATCTCTTCTGTACCTGACGACTAGCAAACCTAAAGTTGTTTTCAGTGTTGGGTTGTGTGCTAGGTTTCAATCAAATCCAAAAGAATCTCACTTGAAGGCTGCCAAAAGCATTTTGAGGTATCTCAAGGGAACACATGACCTGGTCTTTTTCAATCCCTCGGGAGATAATTTTAACTTGATTAGATATGTTGATGCTGATTATGCTGGATATTTGGTAGATAGGAAGAGTACATCTGGAATGGCACATTTTCTATGGCTATGCTTTATCTTATGGGGTACAAAGAAACAAAACTATGTGACTCTTTCTACTGTCGAAGCTGAGTATGTAGTTGTTGGCTCTTGTTGCGCACAACTGCTTTGGATCAAGCAACAACTTGAAGAATTTTGGTGTGTTTACGAATTATGTGCCATTATTGTGTGATAACACAAGTTCTCTCAACATAGCAAAGAATTTGGTGCAATACAAGAGGATGAAGAACATTGATGTGCGACATCACTTCTTGAGGGACAATGTTAAAAAGGGTCTTATCTATATGAAGTTCTGCAAGACAGAGGACCAGGTAGTAGATGTCTTCACCAAGGCACTGAGCAGAGAACACTTTGAGAGAAATCGTCTTATGTTGGGGTTGATCAAGCTCAACTAAGGACATGGTCCGTCGATGATTGTCTATGTGAAGAAGAAAAGGTACCATGCTAAAAAGTATTTTCTGGCGGTATCTAACACAAATCTATATTGTTACAGGTAGTCACGCATGGAAGATTCAGGATAAAATAAGTGACAACTAACATTGCATATATCTAGAAGTTTTTGCTCACATTTTGAAAAATTGTCAAAGAACATGGTTCCTATGACTCAGGTCAGTAGTTCCTTTAACACTTATATGCATTTTTAAACTGGTAAGGTGCCATGTCATTATTATGTTCCTGCCTCTTCTAGTGTCTTTTATACCCAAACGTTACATCTCTTCCAAATTGACATGTTTCCTCTCTCACACCCTTTTGTAGCCGGTCCTATTTTTTATTTTATAAACCTAAATTTTTGTCACTTTCCTCACTTCAAACACAGAACATTACTTTCTCTCTTTCCTCAAACCCTCTTCTTCTTGTCTTTTTCTCCGAAAAATCAAACATGTCTCAACAAGAAACTTCATCTCCCAAAATGTCTGAAGATAACTTAGTCCCATCTCCATCTAAAGTGATATCTCCATGTGGATCTGAGCCAATACTTCACCCATAAAATCCCCAATTTCTATCGAAACCAACCCTACTATCACTCCTCCCAAACCTTCTGGTTCTGGTCCCCAATGAAGTAAAAAAAGTAAAACTCCTAAAAAGTTTGTCTTTTCTCCCTCTCTTTTTGATCCTACTGAGAAAGAACTTTTGAGTGAAGTGGGTGATGAAGTGGAGAATGAAGAAGAAGCAGAGAAAGAGAAAGAGGAGAAGAAGCCTATTAGGATGATGAAGAGTACTAGCGAGGAACCTGGTTCCTCCAAAAGGGCAAGAGTATAGTTGTCTAAATTGGAAAGAAAAGTCAACCTCAAAAATCAAAAAGTGATGTGGGGTCGACTGTTTGAACCTGAAATTGCTAATCAACCAGGGATGAAAGACCTAATGGAGATTGTGGAATTCCAAATGTGGAGTCATCTTTTTGCACCTCAAAGTCCAAAGGTGTATGAAGATGAAGTAAGAAGTTTTTATGCTGGTTGATTGTTGAGAATGAGGCCACGTTGTGTTGAAAAGTTAATGGAAAGGATTTTATCTTAGATGGGGACATACTTGGGGATATTCTTGAAGTGCCCATGGATGGGCTGAGAACAGCGGAGGGAAATGCTCTCGGGGAAAGGGTGTATAAGAAGGCTATTAAACCAGACATCAGTTATTGTTTGAGCAGGTAAACATGGTGATGTTGCCTCGGGCTGAGAGGAGATCTATCACCTCCATTGCATACATGGTTCTCTCTAGGCACTCGGTTCCTTCACTTCTATCAGTCTTCCTGGGATCATGATTGAACACATGCCGAAGGTGGGAAGCTTTAAGGATGGAAAACATGATCTTCTATATAGGTTCCTGCTCACAAAAGGTCTTTGAGCATTTTGATGTCCCATTGAGAAAGGCTTCTATGGGGACCAGGAAGCAAATGTTTACCATGAGCACACTGGAAGAATATGAGTATGTGGTAAAGAAAAGAGGTGTGGGGATAAACTCAACCATTTCCCAACTGATTGATGCTCAGGAGTCTGCCAATGTAGAGATCAAGTGACTTAAGGCTAAAAATGCTATTCTACAATCCAAGCTCACTCAAGAACCTAGTTCCGGTGGCTTCTAGGGGGAAGAGATGTCCAGGTTGAAGGATGAGAATGCCGAGTTAAGGAAACATATTGAGAACCTAAAGGAGTAGCCAATCACTGATTAAAGGGCGACAAATGAAAGAGTGGACAAACTCCTCAAGGCTTTTGCTCCCTAATCTTTCCTATCTCTTGCCCAATGTCTCCTACTTTTGAACCCCTTTTCCAGTCTTATCTTAATCTTGTCCTCCTTTTTTGTTGTTAATTAATGATTGTGGAATTTTAGTTGTTGAATTTATAATATTTGTGTGATTGGTACTGCTTTTACTCTGTTTTCTGCTTATTAATCAGCAATTACTATCTATTTTGTGCAATATTAATCTCTTGTGTTATGATTTTGACCATGTTATGTGCACATAAGTGGCATGAGTTAATATTGCTGGACTTATTTTTGCATGTACTTATTATATCTTTTTTTCAATGATACCAGAAGAGGGAAGATAATTGAGGGGGGTAATAGGGCAAGGTAATAGGAAGCTGGGTATCAGGAAATTGGTTCTCAGGGGGAAGGCGCCTGATTCATAGGGGGAACATCTTGGGAATCTGGTTCTCAGGAGGAATATCAATTATGAGTTTGTCATCATCAAAAATGAAAAATTTGATAAGTTATGCGATTATGATTTTAATGATTTGTCAAATTTCATTGAGGAACCAGATATGAACTTGATATAATTAGTTCATTTACGCCTATTATGACATGCTCAGTTGTTTGGCTAAACTCTCGAGAAACCAGATAAGGGAACAGATAGGATCAGTTCCTCAACTGTCGTACAATTAACTCTATAGTTGTAAAAGTTGTTTCACTTTATTGACTGGAAGCAGTGCAGTAGCACAACCGCTGCTGCTAGAGGACAAACCAAAAGTTGTAATTTCCCTATTTCTTCACACATGCTCTCCTATATATAAACAACATTATACAAGGTTTGCCCTAACACTTGATAATCTGAAAAACATATCATCTCAAGTTCCAGCCGCGCCATTGTTTCCTCCCGGTGCACTCAAGAACAAAGCTGCTACAAACCAAGAACCAGATCCCAACACTAAAGATGTCTTGAGTCTTTACGTTTGTTGTGTATTTGTCTTTTGTTCTTTGCTTATATTCCTACACGGCTTTCTAGAAGTATTTTGTAGAACATTATTTAACCATTATTATTTTGGTTGTTTGACTAGAGTTAGTCAAGAGTGTTTCTTTGTAATACGGTTATTGCAAAAGGTTTACAATAGAGTAATTGTAAGGGGCGAGAGATTAAGAGTTAATACCTAGATTGCAATAGGTTGTAATATGAAGTTTGCTCAGTTTAGTGGAGTTGAAATCCTACTAGGGTAGGTCGTGATTTTTAATCCCTTGATCAGGGAGTTTTTTACATAAATATATATTGCGTGTTCTTAATTACTTACTGCTTGTTTACAATGGGAACTGATAGAGAACCTAGTTATCTGTATGATTTGGTGGACCCTTAGTTTTTATCATAATTAATATTAAAACTAGCTAACACGATACTTGTATACAGCCGAAACCGGGCTCATCTATTGCATGTCAGATCAGAACCGAAACATGATGGATTGAAGATCTATCAAAGGTTCCATCAAACCAAAGAACGAAGTCAGAACATACGTCTCCAAGATCTTCGAGTCCGTGACTCGGGAATCGATCTCGATTCCAAACAAGCTCGAGGAAATGTTATCAGATCCAATAACGAAAGGCCGATATATCCGCAACTGGTCGGATATCACGACAAAAATCTCGGCACGTATCAACAAGAGACCGACTAATTAGCAAATTATGAGATTTCTTACCTTTTATAGAATTATACCTAAAGCAGGACTCCCCACTATATAAAGGGGGTCTGATTGTTTATAATACAGGGAAACATGCATCCTAAAAGCATTACAATATTATTTTCTTTCTGTAAGCTACTATTCTCAGTTCGAGTGAGGTCTATTTCTCAAGACTATAACTGTTCAAATCACACGGTTTGAATTTACTTTATTATTATTTGCTTTACTTATAGTTCAATCTATCGCTTTGTGTCAAATTAATTCATGTATCCTTAAAACCACTTATAAATTCAATTGTTATCCGATTTTGAGGGTAAATAATTTGGCGCCTACCACAGGGTTAAGGATAATAGTATTTGATACAAATTTCCATAACACACACGATTTTTCACTTGTTCTTTGAAGTGTCTTTGATTCCAGGTTAAAATACAAAAATGTCAAACTCTCAATCAACACCTCTGCATGTTGACAATGAGTTCCGTCACCAATGTGAAAATAACAACATAGCGCCCGGTAACGAGATATTGCCTGCTGATCCCGTTGGAATTCTGATCGCAGATCCAATCGACGTTAATTTGCATGTGGCTATCGATGCAAACTTGCCTACCGACCCCGAAAATAATGTTCGTGGTGGAGCCCGATCGAAAACTCGGAACACACAAAATGTTGAAGGAGACGAGATCAACCTACGAATGATCTTCGAAATGTTGCAGGCTCAACAGGCGGTGATAGCTCAGTTACAGAACCAAAGCCATGCACCAAGCAGGGCTGAGCCCGATCTTCCCCAGGAAGTCACCCGCAGGGATGAATCGATCGTAGAAAGGTCAAATGAACATGAATCGGGGGCTAGCTCCAAAATTATAAAGATGCTTGAGGAGCTGACAAAACGGATAGAATCAGGAGAGAAAAAGATCGAGGCTAACGACAAAAAGGTAGAAACTTACAATTTCAGGGTAGGCCAAATACCTAGAGCACCTCCGATATTGAAGGGCCTGGATTCCAGGAAGTTCGTAAAAAACCCTTTCCTCCGAGTGAAACTCCGAAGCAGATCCCCAAAACATTTTGCATGCCTGACATTCCTAAGTACAACGGAACGACTTACCTAAATGAGCATGTCACTTCATACACATGCGCCATCAAAGGAAACGACTTGGAGGATGATGAGATCAAGTTCGTCTTACTGAAGAAATCCGGAGAAACCTTGTCAAAGGGAGCCATGATATGGTATCACAACTTACCCCTAATTCTATTGACTCATTTGCTATGCTTGCATACTCTTTTGTGAAATCACACGCTGGGGTTATCAAGGTCGAAACCATGAAATCGGACCTCTTCAAAGTGAGGCAAATGATAATGAAATGCTCAGAGAATTCGTATCTCGATTTCAAATGGAACGGATGGACTTGCCACAAGTCGCTGATGATTGGGTTGTTAAAGATTTTACTCATGGACTTAATATTCGAAACCCGGTGGCTTCACATCAGCTGAAACAGAACTTAATAGAATATCCGGATGTTACATGGACCAACGTATATAACTGGTATCAGTCAAAAATCAGAGTCAAAGATGATCAAGTCGGGGTCCCTTCGGGGGTCTGTTTATCCAGTCAGAACCTTCGACAGAGTCAAGAGTGAAATCGATCGTGAATCGAGGCCAAATAGGGATAAGTATCAACCATATAACGGAGGTCGGAGAAGCATCGTGTCCGAGTGAAACCCCATGGGAAACGAAAGAAGGAACGACCAAAGTCAAAGCAGTCGGGAACTTATGACCAAAAATGGCCTCGACAGGTCTAAAGACGCACTAAGACTATCAAAATACAACTTTAATGTCGATGTTGCCGCCATTGTATCGGCTATCGGGCACATCAAAGATACCAAATGGCCTTGACCCCTACAGTTTGATCCAACCCAAAGGGATCCTAACCGGATGTGCAAATATCACGTCACTCATGGTCAAAGAACGGAGGATTGTCGACAGCTAAGAGATGAAGTAGCTTGTCTATTCAACAATGGGCACTTTCGGGAGTTCTTGAGAGACCGAGCCAAGAATCATTTCAAGAACAGGGATTCTAACAAACAGGCAGAACAAGAAGAACCTCAACACATCATTAACATGATCATCGGAGGAGTTGATATCCCACAGGGGCCGATGTTGAAACGCACCAAAGTATCTATCACTAGGGAGAAACGAATTCGGGACTACATACCGAAAGGAACTTTATCTTTTAACGATGAAGATGCGGAAGGGATCGTGCAACCCCACAATGATGCACTGGTAATATCTGTACTCGTAAATAAAATTCGAGTTAAACGTGTGTTAATTGATCCAGGTAGCTCGACCAACATCATTCGATCGAGGGTCGTAGAACAGCTCGGTTTGCAAGACCAAGTTGTGCATGTAGTTCGAGTTCTAAACGGATTCAACATAGCTTGCGAGACCACTAAAGGCGAAATAACATTACCAGTAAACACCGTCGGGACCATCCAGGAGACCAAATTTTATGTGATCGAAGGGGACATGAGATACAATGCTCTATTGTGAAGGCCATGGATCCACAACATGAGGGTGGTGCCTTCAACGCTGCACCAAACATTAAAATTCCCAACACCTGATGGAGTTAAAACAGTCTACGGGGAATAACCAACTGCAAAAGAAATATTCGCGGTTGAAGAGGTGACATGCATCTATAGTTTCAACATCTAAGGGCCCAAACTAGGTGGTCAAAAAATGGGGCAAAATAGCAATCACTGATACCATCTTCGGCAAATTCGGACAAATAAGGGGAAGTCGAGGATGATGATTATGGGATTCCCAGATCTTTTATAGCCCCTAATGATTTCGACGCCACAAAATTGACCGTCGAGTAACTGGAACAATTCATATTGCGAGAAAACTTTCCCGATCGAAAGGTATACCTGGGCACGGGGCTAAGCTCCGAGCTCAGGGAAAAGCTCATTCAATTTCTTATAACTAACGAAGACTATTTCGCTTGGTCCTACCTCGATATGACAGGTATTCCACCAGAGATAACCACTCACAAACTGAGTCTGGACCCGAAGTTTCATCTGGTTAAACAAAAGAAGAGACCTCAGTCCGAAACCAAGCATGCTTTCATCAAGGATGGGGTATCTAAACTTCTTAAAATAGGATCTATGCGGGAGGTCAAATGCCCGGATTGGTTACCAAACATAGTGGTAGTCCCTAAAACAGGGAATAAATTAAGAATGTGTATAGACTATAAAGATTTGAATAAAGCATGCCCCATATACTCTTTTCCTTTGCCCAGCATCGACCTTATGATCGATGCTACGGTCGGCCATGAGACCCTCAGTTTTCTCAATGCCTATTCCGGGTACAACCAAATACGGATGGACCCGGGTGATCAGGAAAAAAACTCCCTTCATCACTAAGTATGGCATGTACTGTTATAACGTAATGCCGTTTGGATTAAAAGATACTAGGGGCACATACCAACGCTTAGTAAATCGGATGTTCAAGAAGCAAATAGGAAAATCAATGGAGTTTTACACTGACGACATGTTAGTTAAGTCCCTACGAACAGAGGATCATTTAAGACATTTGAAGGAAATATTCAGTATACTGAAGCAGTACAACATGAAGCTGAACCCAGAAAAATGTGCATTTGGAGTAGGGTCGAGTAAGTTCCTCGGATTTATGGTATCCAATCGGGGAATCGAGATCAATCCTGATAAGATCAAAGCCATCAAAGATATCACGGTCGTGGACAATGTAAAGGTCGTGCAAAGATTAACCGGGCAAATAGCCGCCCTGGGGCGATTTATTTCGAGGTCATCCGACAAAATCCACCAATTCTTTGCACTGTTGAAGAAGAAGAACGACTTTTCGTGGACCCCAGAATGCCAGCAAGATCTGGAGGAACTCAAAAGGTATTTATCGAGCCTGCCCTTGCTTCACACACCGAAGGAGGACGAACAACTGTACTTGTACTTGGCGGTCTCGAAGATAGCGGTAAGTGGAGTCCTAGTTCGGGAAGAGCAAGGTACGCAATTTCCAATTTACTATGTTAGTAGAACCTTAGGTGAGGCCGAAACTAGGTACCCTCACCTGGAAAAACTGGCGCTAGCTTTGTTAATCTCCTCTAGGAAGCTAAAACCGTACTGCTAATGTTATCCCATATATGTCATAACTACTTACCCATTGAGGAATGTTATGCATAAGCCCAAACTCTAGGGCCAACTAGCCAAATGGGCCATAGAAATTAGTGGATACGATATTGAGTATCGACCTTGGACCGCGATTAAGTCTCAAATTTTGGCAGACTTTGTGGCCGACTTTACACCGGCCCTAATACCCGAGGTCGAAAGAGATTTGTTGATAAACTCAGGAACTTCTTCGGGAATCTGGACCCTCTTCACGGACGATGCCTCAAATGCAAAAAACAAGACTTGAACTAGCCAAGAGCTTGGGGGAAGAAGTGATCAAAGCCAAGTGCAACTCCCTCCTTGCGGTAAACCAAGTCAATGGAATATTCGATGTCATAGAAGAACGAATGCAAAGATACTTGGACAAATTACACGTGACATTACATCGGTTCAAAGAATGGACTTTGCAACACGTACCTCGGGATCAAAACAGCAAGGCCGATGCCCTCGCTAACTTGGTGTCATCGGTCGAAGATGACGAGTTCAACTCGGGACAAGTCGTACAACTTATGAGATCAGTAGTGGAAGAAGGCCACACTGAGATCAACTCGACGAGCCTAACTTGGGACTGGAGGAATAAGTACGTAGAATATCTCAGATCCGGTAAACTGCCCTAGGATCCAAAAGAGTCGAGGGCCCTACATACAAAGGCGGCCCGATTTATCCTGTCAGAAGACGGAACCTTGTTCAAAAGAACATTTGATTGCCCACTTGCAATATGTCTAGGGCCGAGCGATACCAAGTATGTTTTGAGGGAAATCCACGAAGGTACCTGTGGAAATCATTCAGGCATCGAATCGCTGGTTCAAAAAATAATCAGGGCCGATTATTATTGGATCGACATGGAAAAAGACACACAGGAGTTTGTTCGAAAATATAATGAATGCCAATGACACGCTCCAATGATCCATCAATCCGGGAAGCTGCTCTACTCGGTTTTATCACCATGGTCGTTAATGAAGTGGGGAATGGACATTATTGGCCCTCTTCCATGGGCAACCGGTAAGACTCAATTTATATTATTTATGACTGACTATTTTTCTAAGTGGGTTGAAGCACAGGCGTACGAGAAGGTTAGGGAGAAGGAAGTCATCGACTTCATTTGGGACCATATCATATGTCGGTTCGGAATGCCATCCGAATCGTATGTGACAACGGGAAACAATTTATCGGCAGCAAAGTGACCAAGTTTCTCAAGGATCATAAGATCAAACGGATCCTGTCAACACCTTATCACCCTAGTGGGAACGGACAAGCCGAATCGACCAACAAAACCATACTCCAAAACCTCAAAAAGAGGTTAGCCGATGCCAAAAGGAAAGTGGAAGAAAATCCTACCCGAAGTCCTATGGGTATACCGTACGACCTCAAAGTCCAGTACCGGGGACACCCCGTTCTCATTGGTTTACGGCACCTAAGCTCTAATACCGGTCGAAGTCAGAGAGCCAAGTATCAGATTCCGATTTGCAACAAAGGAATCAAATGACGAGGCAATGAATACGAGCTTGGAGTTATTGGATGAAAGACGTGAAGCCGCCCTTGTCCAGTTGGTCTCCCAAAAGCAACAGATCGAGAGATATTACAACAAAAGGGCCAACCTTCGATACTTCAACGTCGGGGACTTAGTACTAAGAAAGGTCACACTGAATACCCGAAACCCGAGCGAGGGAAAATTGGGACCGAACTGGTAAGGACCGTATCATATCGTCGAAATCACCGAAAAAGGATCCTATAAGCTTGGAATGATGAACAGTGAACAACTACTGAGCAATTGTAATATAACTCACCTAAAATGATATTACTGCTAAGGTACAACCCCATTCATTTTATTTTATTTATATTTAATACTAACACTTGCAGGTGACCGACAAGGAGCAGTACAAAGTTTTATATCTGAAAGCATGCGTTACACTCTTTTTTTCTTGAACCGGTTTTGTCCCAAATGGATTTTTCGGTAAGGTTTTTAACGAGGCAACAGTGAATCGTGCTAACTTAGAATCAAAGACCGATCACGAATCATGTCAAATATCACATTAACAGCATCTGAAGCTTCTCTCTATGATCAACTTCGAATACTAAGGGGCATTATCCTCAGATATCGACTTTAGCACGGAAATTACTTTGTGATGGAAGGGTCTCGATAGGTAGGATTTATTGTAAGGGCCAAACGGTCAAACGAACCATGCCCGCATAGATTGCTCGAGCCCTAGCATAAAGCATGTACGCATGTAAGACTATTTTACACAAGAATAAAGAGAAGTTTCTTCCTTGCAATCATCTTGTCTTTTAAAAATTTCTTATTTATATTTCTTAAGGAATTACCTGCTTCTGATCCCTTAAAGGTAACGAGCCCAATGGACGCTTTAACCTGAAATCGAACAATCACTCTCTCACTCGAGGATTGTCGTCCGAAAATAAACTCGAACGGTCCAAGCTAATAGACCTCTGGGGCATAAGACCTATTAGGCAACTCCCAAATTTTAAAGGCCACGACCATCCCCACTCAGGGACTGTTATCTTAGGCAAGCCCGGATAACTCGGGAAAGCAAGCCCACTGAGCGACACCCGCACTAAAGGGCTATGGCCATATTAACACGACCCGGAGACGTCTTAGACCCGTAATAAAAATAAGACCTTCAAAAAAAAATAATTTATAACCGGTTCTAAAGGCTATCCTCGGCGAACTACAATCTCAACTACTTTGGGAGAAAGTTTCTGGTAACACCAAACCCCTAAAATGCCTTAAAATAGAATAATATAAAGGCAAGGTTTGTTTGAATCTTCGAACATAACCTAATTATTTCGTGCTAAGGCATTTTGATCTTTGTGAATATAAATAATAAAGCAAAGGAAAAAATTCGAAAGTCGTGAAAGGGAAAGAAAGCCTTATATATTTATACAAAATTCTTTTTACAAGGGCCAAACAGCCCGACGAAATTTTTTACAAATGCCGAACGGTCTTAACAAAAACGCAAAAAACAAAAAACAAAAACATCTAAAGGCCCCTGGTCCTCATCGGGGGCAGCATCTTCACCCTCGGGATCTTTTCCTCCCTCGGACTCGCTTGAACCCTCAGAGTCATTATCATCCTCGGGATAAGCCAACCTTTTAGCCTCATCTTCGAGCTCCTTGGCATTCTCGATCTCAGCTGATAGGTCGAAACCCTGAGCATAGATTTCCTCGAGGGCCTCCCTTCGAGATTGCCATTTAGCATGCTCGGTGATGTCTTTTGCTTGAACCTGAGCAGCCTCGACATTGTCCTTATAAACGGCCACCATCTCATCGGCATTGGCCTTAACTATTTTGGCCTTCGACTTGGCCGCTTTGAGCTCCGTGACCAGATTTTCTCGATCAGAGATCGCTGAATTCAACTGGGACTGGAGCTCCTCGATTTTCTTGGCTTGCACTAAGGACTTCTCCTTTATACCTCGGAGCTGGACTTCAGCCGAAGCCAGTTAGGCCCGGGCGGTCTCCTTTTCTGAGGTCAGGCGGTCCATGTTCTTTTTCCATTCTTCGGCCTCAGCCTTTACCACATCTACCTCTTCCCGAAGCTGTCCGATCTTATCGATCTTCTACTGGACTTGCAGGTTTGGACCGTTAGTCACCGTGACCAATTCATCATCACTATCTTCAAAAATTCTTCTTACCTGCTCAGCCAGGTCGGAATGCTCTTTCTGATCCACCTCTAACTCAGCCCGGAGGCCCTTAGCCTCCCCTTCTCTTTGCTCACTGAGAAGTTTGTAAGCATCTATTTTCTCAATGAGCCCTCGGATCTCGGCCTTGTATTGGTTCAATTTTTCTTGGTATCGGACGAATATTTCATGGTGGAGTACCGAAGCCTACAAACACAGGAGGAGGAGTTATGATCATCTACAAAATAATCTAAGTACACACTAGAAATTATTAGGAGGTATCTGAGGTTACCCAATTTAATGCCTGTTGGGCTTCGTTGAATAAACAAGGCACTTCCACCTCGTTTATCTTGGCATGATCCTCTTCGGTCACCAAGCACCGAAAGTAACTGGACACCGGGGCAGAAAGAACCCGGGCATCCTCTGAAATAGACATAACGATTGACCTCTTCCGGTCAGGATTCAAACTCGGGGCTGGGAACCGGTTGACTAGTTCCAGGCTCGAGGCAGATCCACTTGTCCCCGAGGATGGACTCTTCTTCAACACTGGTATATCACCCAATCCGGTGATGTCCTCCGTAGCGGTAGAGTCTACGCCATCAAAGAAGTTTTGAAAGGAGTCTACCGCCCCTTGTGGCTCTTCGTTGGGCCGTTCTTTCAGCGCCTGAGCATCGGCGATCGTAGACTCAATAAATAATGGAGAACTAGAGAGGTCTATCACTCCGGGTATACCCTTCGGAGCACTATTCGTTGTCTGGGAAGAACCGGCTACGATCACGTTATCGGCCTCCCTATCTCGAGGCAAAGCAGCCTCGCCTCCTTCTGGGTAGGAAGCTTTGGCTAAAGCTCCCTCATCGACCTCCTCGAGTGGAGGTAATTCAGTTTTAGCTCTCACCGGTTCGGGGGCCCCTCGTACCTCGAGCCCTAACCACAAACGGGCTACCATTTTGGAGTTCTTTTCTTCTTCTTCTGACTCATCCCTGAGCCGGTGGAGTGAGTCCGAAGAGGGCGCCCGAGCACTGGTGCTACCCTTAGGTTTATGCACCAGACTTCTTTTTATTTTTTCTTTTCCGAACTCGGAGAACTCGGGGCCCTCTTCCTTTTCTTCTCATCACCCTGCCTCGGAGCAGGGGACTCGAGAGGCACATCCTCGTCATCGGATGGAGGCCTCATAGAAATATCCTTGGGAAGACCTTCAAAAGAAAACGGAACTAATAAGAACTCAACGACACAAGGAAAAAATCAAATATTATTAAATCGGAAAAGGAAACTTACCATGAGAACGAGCCTCCCACCGGCCCTTCGACAGTTTGCGCCACGCGCGCTCGGAATAGGGTTTCTGTTACATGAGTTCCTTGACCCACTCCTTGAGTCGAGGGACTGCATTCAGCATTCGAGCAATAGTTGCACCTCAAAACGTCGATAAGAATGGAGGAAAAAGAAAAAGCAATAAACAAAATCTGTAAGGCAAAGTTATACTTACGTTTCATGTTCCATTTCTCCGTAAATGGCATGTCCTCGGCTGGGAATAAATCTGAGGTCTTCACCCGAACGAATCGTCCCAACCAGCCTTGGTCTCGATCCTCGTCTATACTCGAGAATGGGGCCTTACTGGCCCGATGGGCAAGCTTTATTAATCCCCCTCGATAGAGTCGGGGAGTGTACAGGCGCATGAGATGATCGAGGGTGAAGGGACATCCCTCGATTTTGTTTACGAAGAAGCGGAGGAGAATTACTATCCTCCAAAAAGAGGGATGGATTTGACCAAGGGTCACCTCGTACCTCTTACAGAAGGCGATAATGACCGGGTCCAAGGGGCCCAACATGAAGGGATAAGTGTAAACACTTAAAAAACCCTCCACGTGGGTAGTAATTGCTTCCTCAGGCATGGGCACCACCATGTGTTTATCAACCCAGTTGCAATCCTCTTTGACCTTGGAGAGGAGACCGTCGGTGATTGAGCATATATATCTCGAGACCGGCTCGCATCGACCCGGTACTGAGGAAGTCTTTTCAACCTTGAATTCAGCACCGGTCGAGCACCCACCAGGAATAAACACTTCAGGGTGAGGTTCCACCACTGTTTCCTCGCCAGCCAGCCGTGATGAAGAGGCGGTTTCTTTTTGTGGAAATGTCTTAGAAGTTTTTGCCATTTTTTCTGAATAGAAATGAATAAGAGGAAGTTAAAAGGTTGCACTAATGTTTTGGAATGAAGATAAGAAAAGATTCTTGCAAAAACCTCAAGAAATCTGGTACAAGTGTTAGAAAATGCAAAGATTTTTTAAAGAACAAGAGTAGAAGAGGTTTAAACGTAAAGTTTGAATGGATGAAGGATGAAGTATATATAGTATTCAAACGGCGGTTCAAAGTCTGTAGCGGCCGACCAACGACTGACGAACATTTAATGCCATTAAGATGTGACTGACGAGACGTTTCGTCTATTTTTGTCGTTTCTGAAGCGAAGTATCGAGATCAGGATCAGGAGCTCATATAGTTTATCGTTGTTTACACTCCGAAAAACGAGGGGACTATCTGTATACAGTCGAAACCGGGATCATCTATTGCATAACGAATCGAAACCGAAACATGATGGATTGAAGATCTATCACGGGTTCCATCAAACCAAAGAACGAAGTCAGAACATATGTCTCCAAGATCTTCGAGCCCGTGACTCCGGAATCGATCTCGATTCCAAACAAGCTCGAGGAAACATTATCGGATCCAATAACAGAAGGCCGATGTATCCGCAGCCGGTCGGATATCACGGCGGGAATCTCGGCACGTATCAACAAGAGACCGACTAATTAGCAAATCACGAGATTTCTTATCTTTTATAGAATTATACCTAAAACAGGACTCCCCTACTATATAAAGGGGGTCTGATTGTTTGCAATAGAGGGCAACACACATCCTAAAAGTGTTATAATATTATTTTCTTTCTGCAAGCTACTGTTCTTCTGTATTTGATATTATTTTGATCATATTCAGTTCGAGTGAGGTCTATTTCTCAAGGCTATAACTGTTCAAATCACACGGTTTGAATTTACTTTATTATTGTTTGCTTTACTTATAGTTCATCGATTTGTGTCAAATTAATCCATGTATCCTTAAAATCACTTATAAATTCAATTGTTATCCGATTTTGAGGGTAAACAATATTGTATCACGAAAATAACGAAGACTTTATGTACGTAAATAGTGAGGCACAGAAGAAAAACGTAATTAAACGACCTAAAGAAGATTCCAAAAACGACAAAAGAGAAAATTTTATATGAGGAGAAGGAAAAATGTCTTTCTCTAACGTTAAACTTGTCTTTTCTGGTTCTAAATTTGTTGGATAACTTTCCCAAATGGTTGCAGAAAGAAAAATAAAAAATGATGGCACCATCTTTATTCTCTCATTTTTCATTTGCGGGTGATATTTTATTGAATTTCTAAGTAATTCATTTTCCTATAATCTGATAATGTTAACGAGTTTAAATTTGGATTTCCATATAAGTAAGAGCTGTAGAGTATTAATAATTTGTTCGTTACTAATTGTTTCCTTTAAAGAAGTATTATTTAATTCTGGATCAATGGTTATTGTCATTCATAGTATATGCATGCACTAGTAACGTCTTCTGATACATTACCAAACTTCTGTTTCTTTTACTTTCTGTAACTTCTTCTATATATGTTTTCTGTTGCATTACTTAGAATTGCCTAAAGATTTATTAATCCTTAAACTAAAAGGAAATATGAAAGAAAGAAAGCAAAATTCCATGAAGGGAGGACTCCTTGAGGTTTTTGTTGTAAGTGCCCGAGGCATTCGCCACTCCAACATTATTGGTAAGGATTTAACTTCTGAAAATTTTAAAATAATTTTATACTAGCTACCTATGTTGATTAATAGTATGTTCTAGTACATAACTTATCTTATTTTTTATTAGTCACTCTAGCATTATTGGTAAGGATTTAACTTATGCATAATGATTGTGATTATACTGTCTGTGTATTTTAATTTATCGTGATAGATAACATGTCTTATTTTTTAAGTTACTATTTGTAGATATTTGTTTTGGGAAATATATGGTGTATAAAGGGTGTGTTTGGTATGAAGGAAAATATTTTCTATGAAAAATATTTTCTTAGAAAATATTTTCATGGAAAATGAGTGGTTTTATCACTTATTTTCCCTTGTTTGGTTGGTGAGTGAAAAATAAATTCGAAAAATATTATCTAGTGTTTGGTTAGAGTGTATAAAATACTTTTTCTATTTTAGGAAAAGAAAATACTTAGTTTGCTGAAATTAAAGAAAATACTTTTTCCTGAAATAGAAAAAAAAATACTTTTCTATTTCATGAAAAGAAAATACTTAGTTTGTTGAAATGAAAAAAATATACTTATTTTGTTAAAATAAAAAAAAGTATTCTATTTACAACATGAAAAGAAAATACTCTTAATAATATTTCTATTTAGGGTGGGTGGTGGGCGAGGTTAGGG
>AWOL01S0006282.1:161558-199258 GCA_000715115.1 Nicotiana otophora
CCCCCAACTCTATTTTCTTCAAAAATTTAATTTTTCTTTTCAAAATTCACACAAAATCAAATGAACTAATGTGCTACTTTACTTTTTCACACAAAAACAATGTTAAAATTTGAGCTCGATAACTAAAAAGAAAATACTTTATTTTGTTAAAAAAGAAAGTATCATTTCTACAACATGAAAAGAAATTACTCATTTTATTGAATGAAAGAAAATACTTTTCTACATCATGAAGAGAAATTATTCATTTTGTTGAATGAAAGAAAATACTTTTCTACATCATGAAAAAAAATACTCAGTTTGTTGAAATGAAAGAAAATACTTTTTTGTATCATGAAAAGAAAGTACTTGTCTTGTTAAAATGAAATAAAATATTTTTTCTACGTCAGAAAAAGAAAATACTTAATTTGTTGAAATGAAAGAAAATACTTTTTCTACATCAGGAAAAAGAAAGTACTCATTTTGTTGGAAAAAAATACTTTGTCTATTTCAGAAAAAAAAAATACTTATTTTGTTGAAATGAAAGAAAATACTTTTTCTACATCATGGAAAAAATTACTCGTTTTGTTGTAATAAAAGAAAATACTTTTACTACATCATGAAAAGAATATACTCATTTTTTTTTTTAAAAAAAATTCTCTATCTACAACATGAAAAGAAAGCACTCTTAATAATAGTTCTATCTAGGGTAGATGGTGGGCAAGGTTGAGGTAGGTGGGAGTAGAGTTTTGGGATGGGTGGGTTGTGATGGGTGGGGGTTGGTGGAAATGAGGAATAAGGTGGAGAAGGTTGCGAAATAGTTTTGTAAAATATTTTTACTTCTTTTGATGGGAAAAACCTTTTCATCCAATTAGAAGAAAATGAGTTCATGAGTAAAATGTTTTCCAAAATATTTAAGCCGACCAAGCATGGAAAAATTAAAAAATATTTTTCCTTATACCAAACACACCCATAATCTAGCTATTTTTTCATACAGATAAAATTTGAACAAAAATACACTTAAAATTCCGTCAAATACACTAAGTTCGTAAAAATGAGATTCCAACATAATGTGCTAATTTCATAATATGCTCAAAGTTTATATGCATTAGTTCCATGATGGAGCATATTACGGTGAAACCTTCCATCTTTCGGCTAGGATATTTTTTTCTAAATTTTGTGGCTATTTTTGCAAACGCTTGCTTACCCGCTATTCATGCCTAAACAAAACATATGAACGCAAGCTCGATCCAAAATTCCAATTGCATTTAGGTGCGAGATTTTCTCTACCAGATCGCTAAAACTCCTCTGACCTGCCGCTAATTAGCTGCTCATATTCACCTCTCAAGCAGAAATCAGTATGTGTTTTCTCTATCGAGCTTTGTCTCTATAATCCATTTTTATGTCTCTAGTTAGCAAAAACCCTTATCCCTGTTTTTGCTATTAATTTTATTGGTAAACCACAAATTTTAGTGAATCGGACCATAATCTTGTTATCATTTCCTGTTAGTTTGCTTCCCTTGTGATAATGGCTTGAAATTGCGGTGGTAATTTGAGTTTACGTACTAAGAATCAATTTTAAAAAAAGAGTTAATCCCCTAAACTATCAAGTTTTTGTCAGTTTCCTACTTAAACTATTCCGTGTCCCCAAAACCCCCTAAACTATATTGCCCTTCATATTAAAACCCCCTATGTTGCCCTTCATATTAAAACCCCGTCTTAGAGAATGCGTCTAGTACACGTTCCTAAGTCCTACAACAACAACAACAACAACAACAACAACCCAGTATAATCCCACTAGTGGGGTCTGGGGAGGGCAGTGTGTACGCAGACCTTACCCCTACCCTGGGGTAGAGAGGCTGTTTCCAAATGACCCTCGGCATCCTTCCCTCCAAGTACTCCCCACCTTGCTCTTGGGGTGACTCGAACTCACAACCTCTTGGTTCCTAAGTCCTAATTGTCTAAAAAATGTGCCATGTAGCACTACACGTGACTATTTAAATCAGTCTAAAACCCGCCTAAACTATCATTTTTTTTGTCGATTACTTAAACTATATTGTGTCCCCAAAATTCCCCTGAACTATATTCCCTTATATATTAAAACCCCGTGTTGGATTTTTAAAGGTACTTCTGTTTAACTATATTAATTTATGGGGTGTACAAAGTTTTTTATATAGTTTACTCATGATGTATTACTTTCGAATTATTGATTAATTCTAAGAGTTTTGGCCAAAATAATATCTAATGTATTGTGTTAATTTTAGGTTTAATTGTGATTGTGCTTTATGCTAGACTCCAATTGATAAGTCCTTATTTATATTCATTTTGTAGCACAGTTAAAATATAAATAAAGGCATATAGTATTGTATTTCTTAAAAGTCATCTTGTATTACATAAAAAAGATTACACAAAATAAAATTTTGCAAATAAAAAATTAATTGTTCAGCAATTACATTCTCTAATTCCAGATTACATAAAGAAGGTTCATGAGATTCAACTTTATCCTTTACAAGGTGTTGGGTTTAATAAAAAGATTTAAATTAGTATTTGTTCAACAATATGTGTAAGACATGAAAGAAGACTAAAACAAGAAAGAGAATAAATAATTTCAGAAGAAACAAGAGAGCAATAACAACAACAACATACCCAGTATAATCCAACAAGTGGGGTATGGGGAGGGTAGTGTGTACGCAAACCGTACCCCTACCTGGAGAGGTAGAGAGGCTGTTTCCGATAGATCCTCGGCTCACGATAAGGTGGAAAAGAAGAAAAGGAAAAAAAGAAGCAGAAGGAAGAGGAAAAAGAGTAGTCAGTAGTATCAGATAGTAAAAAGTAGTATCAAACCCATATGGAGAGCGGAAGAAAAAAGGTTAAAAAATGAAGAAAAAAGGTTAAAAAATGAAGAAGAAAGGTGAAAAAATAAGAATGGTGAAAAAAGAGAAAGAAAGATGGATATACTTGAAATAAGGAGAATAGTTATTTAAAAAAAATAAATTTGAAAGAGGGTTAGGCTAATAAGCCATTATTTTTTGTTAGGTGGGCCATTTTGATGGCCTTTTCCACTATCACGCGCTCTCAAGCGAGTATCTACACATGTTATGTCAGGTCAGCGACGAGGGTGTTTTAATACGAGCAACAATATAGTTCAGGGGGGTTTTGGGGACACCGAATAGTTTAAGTAGGAAACTGACAAAAATATGATAGTTTAAGTGGGTTTTAGGGTATTAACTCTTAAAAAAATTAATTACAATAACCTTACTTAGTTGGGTTTTAACCTAACGATTATTCCTTAAAAGAGATGAAGAAGCGACACTCCATATTTGGAGAATTGTTAATAGCAGAGTTATTAAAAGCCATCGCTTCGTCTCTTAAAGCGATGAAGCCGAGTGGAGCAAGGGGTCACCAGTTCATGGGCTAGGCAATGTGCTTTGAATATTGCGCGCTTCAAACAATAATGTGCAAAGTGATCCCAACGCAAATAGATCGATAGTTTGGATCTCAACTTTGAAAGTTGGCTTAATATTGACACTATTTTATATTTTAATGTTGAAATTAGTTAGTTTGATTAAAATTTGATTATTGTATTTGTGGTGCTAAATTCGTATATGTATGGTACTTTTTGTTTTTTTAATTAAATTGTTCCTTCACGTTACAGAATCGTGTGCTTCACTTCTCGCTTTTTGTTTCAAGCCCTAAAAACCTTGTCGCTTTTTTGCGCTTTCAAAAACACTGATTAATATAGCCAAATGTATCAACTTATGCATGATAGATTTGCATGATGCGATAAGCTATTTCAATAGCGTCTGGAATTATGAAAATGAGTGTTCTATTGAATGTGCGGTTTTATGGCTATTACCAAAATGTACGCCAGGTTGATTATGACGGATAGAGTAGGTTGTGGTTGTATGCTGATGGAAAAGTGGATCACGCCCCCCTGTTTGTGGGCCTTACTCCATTTTCTTGAAAGTAATCAGTTACAAATAGACTATAGTATGGAGAATATTCTCCTTCTTTTGTTTTGGGGGTTTCTACTTTTTCTCTTTCTTTTTTGCACGAAAATGTTTGAGAACATGAGAAGTGGGGGAAAGGGAAACAATGCTTTCTTTCTTTTTATATCATGCTTTAAAGGTGAAGTAATCCTTGATTCCTTGGGTGATTGAAGTCAGGAAACCATTTTGAATTTGATTTTTGGGCATTCAGTTTCATAGCTTACCTTAAGGTTTCCTTTCTGTTTTCCTGGTTAGGCAGTTATTGTGAGGTCCATCCCCATAATGAGGAAGAAAAAAAACAGGAGGGGAAATTTGCAAGATGTCAAAATTGGTGGTGGGCACCGAAACACGTTTTTGACCAAAATTGGTTTTGGTTCTCAATTTTCAATTTGCAAATCGCAAGTTGCAGGAAACCAACTTTTGATTGGTTAAGAGTTACGGCACTTCTTCCTATAAATAGACGCCTTCCACTTCTCATTTTGACACACCAATCTCAGAGGAAAAATATATTTGAGAGTTAGAAAGAAAGAGTGAGGTTTTACAGACAGGGTATAAGAAAATAGTTTGTGAGAAAAATAGAGAGTGAGCGATATTGTAGTGAGGTGGTAATATCAAAAGAGGGTTATTTCTTTTGAGTGTTGTAGTAGTCTTTGGAGTATTTTACTCAGACCTACAAAGTGTAAAATTCCTTGCTATAGTAATATCAGTTGTTCCTCTCGGGGCCGTGGTTTTTTCCCTTATTCAAAAGGGTTTTCCACGTAAAAATCTTTGTGTTCTTGTTGTTCTTTTATTCTTGTTAATTACCGTATCTCGGTGCTACGCTATTATTTCGCTTTTATTACCGTGAATATTATTTCTGTAGAGGGTTTATTCCCAACAACTATACTTCGGGATTGACTTAGTCTTGGTTGCTTTTATGTAGGTGGTTTGAGAACACGATGAGTACATATGAGGCATCAAAGAGAACTTCCTCCCATCTTCAATTGGTTGTGTTGAACAGGTCATTTAATTCGGTGAGAATTCCTGTCTGAGCTTATTTAGGATGTAAGTAAGATGTGTTTAATTACCTATGAATGATTGGTATGCTTGCTTTTGACTTGGTGAGGGTGAATAAGTGTTTCTTGAGTGTGCAGCAACTAGAAATTTTGGTTCTTACCCAATTTAGAATAGGAGATCTTAGGATTTTTTATTAAGCAATGAGGTGGCAAAGTGGATTCAAGTGTTATGTATATTAAAAACGGGGCTTAGTGTATATAAAAGAAAAGCAGGGAACTCATATTTTTCCTCTTCTACTCTTTGTTTTTTAGAAATCACTGACTATTACACACTCCTTGTTTGCTATTTCCAAAAGTTAGATCTTTTCTTCTTTAACAGAAAAAGTTGGGTATTTCTCACATCAGTTCTTTGCTTATGATTTTTTGTTTTGATAAGGTAAAGGTTTCATTAATAAGGTACCGAGATGGTACAAAAAGTTACAAAGAACACCCCAAAACAACCATATCCTACAGGCCTCCTAGTAAATCTAGAAACTCTATAAACTGTTGTTGTTCCACTGATACACTGCTTTTACACCAATAAAACAAGTTGTGAATACATTTGTTTCTAATTCTAAAAATGTGATCCCTGTGTCCTTCAAAACAAGCCCCGTTGTTTTTAGCTTTTAGTAAGTTTACTACTTTCCTGCTATATCTTTGTGAAGATATGAATTTTATTGGCTTTTACTCTTGGTCTCTTGCTAGGTGTAAATGCAAACGAGAGCTCTACTTCCCACCTGACTCTTTTTTCTTCTCCGGCACTCCTCTCTTTTTGACCATTCTGGTTTTGAAGCTTCTCTTCTTCGGAGAGGAAATTGGAAATGGGGTTTGATGAAATGGAGCCAATTTTTGGGAGAGTAAATGCAGAGTGGTCAGCACCTCACAAAACCCCATTGAAGCCTTTCCTCTTTCATGTTCACGGGTTGCCAAGTGATCCCTCTACTCTTCGTGTCTGTGCCACTGACTTCCATTCAAATACATGGGACTCTTTGAAATCTGCCCAGGAGCTCGAAGATATGAGGGACAGAACTGGTATAGGAGGCTCTTGGTCTGACTTTGTAGATTACCTTATAGCTTCCGTAAAGTCTGAAGATGTGAAGCTTGTTATGGATGGACAGTCAAAATTTGGAGGTGCTGCACATGCAAAATTGGTTGCTCAAAAAGCAAAGGGGATGCCAAGAATCGCTATATCACTTAGTAAACTTGTGGATACTGCAGCAACTGAGGCAATGGCAAATCTTTCTTTGGAGCTCTACAAAACATTTACAAATGTACATAATTTGCTTAAAGCTGAACAAAAACGATGCTTTGAGTTGACAAATGGTTTGTCAGAAGAAAAGCAGGAAAAGAATGAAACTGGCCAGTACTCAAAAAGACAGAAATTGCAAAAGATTACTGAGAAAACAGCCCCAGATTCTGCAACCACCAGTAGCTCACTGGAGTCTCCAGATAAGCAAGCAGCACAACTTCCTTCTACAAAGGTGACTAACCGTGTGGTACCAGCACATCGTAGGGCCAGAGTCCGAGGTGTTCTTTTGCATGATACTGAAGATGAGACACAAGATTAGGAAACACTGTCATTTATCTGCGATTGATGTGAAGCAATTTACGCATCTGCTCTTTTTCTGTAAAATATACAGCTGTATGATCGAAAATATGGCAGATCTAGGGAAGACAAGGTGTATTATGTTAAAGTCGAGATTTCTTTTAGATGGGAGTTGTTAGGCTCAAAGAGAAACATTTAAGTCAATGTGCAAAGCAGTCTTTGTTTGTTGCCTGGTGAAACAGTTCTATATTTCCAGGTTAGGCAATGTATTGATCTTAGGTTATTCCTTGTATGGAGCTTTTAACTTCTGATGAAGCGGATTTCAGTATGTTGATGTTAGAGTGGGTGTTAAGAGTCCCACATTCGTTGAGGAATGAATTGTTAGTCTTGGACAATCCTCCGTCTTGATCTAGCTTTTGGGATTGAGTTAGGCCCAAGTTTCATATCTTCACATGGTATCAAAGCAAATTCTGGTTCAGGTGGCCCAAGTTAGACCCATCCTTATTCTCTCAATTCAGTAGTAAAACAAATTCTGGTTCAGGTATCTAATATATGAACTGCAGATTCTGCTACTGGATTCTACAATAACTCCGTCAAGGTATTATTTCCTTTCTATACCATTGTAAATTTTCAGTTAAAACAACCTTGTCTTTAGGAATGGGAAAGCTATCCAGAAAAAATTGAAAAGAGAAGTAAAAAGCTAGCCAGCAGAATTTGGAATGAAAATGGATAAAAAGAATGGCCTTTGTCCAACACCCAAAAGCTCAAAGCCCATCTCCCATGCCAAAAAAGAAGTGATGAAACTAGTGACAAAAGAGAATGTTCTGAACATGTGGGAGCAACACACGTTAATTAACTAGTGTTAGAATGTCCCGAATTGGTTGAGGAAATGTGTTGTCCTATATAATCATGGGTCATTGTAACCTCAAGAGCTAATTCTGGAGTGGAGTTAGACCAAAGGTTTATTTTCTTAACAAATAGACTCTTGCATCTTATCTTTGTCAGATTATATAACTGAATGAACATCTATTATGTTAGATTTTTACAGTTGGAGCTACCACCTAACTTCTGCAAATGTGATTAGATCAAAAGTTGAATTTCTTGTACCTAAGACTGCGAAATAGTGATTAATAAAGTGGGTTGAGAACCATGGAGTCTTAGGTTGAAATCCCAGCGGAGGCAAAAATAGTAGGTGATTTCGTCTCATTTGTCCATGCCTTGGTGGATAGAGTTACCTTGTACCTGTGTTGGCAGGAGATAGCAGGTACCCCTTAAATTTAATCCAGGTGTGCGTAAGCTGGCATGGACACAAAAAAGTGGAGTTTCCTGATCTTTGGTGCCTAATATTAGCTGGTTTTTACCATGGAAGTCTGTCTTACTAGTATTACCTAGAACTTCAGTAGTACTGTTAGGAAAAGAAAACATGTATTTGAACTTTTTGGTAGTTTCAAACTTCCAAGCAAAAGCTAGTTAATCAGGAGAGAAATTGACATTTCACAGCCCCTCTCTCTCATGTATGAGAAGAGATGTGTAATCTACTTCAACCAGAGTTTAGGGACTCCCTTTTTGTTAGTTTTAACAATGACATGCTACACTAATCTATCATTCCCTACATTTCCGAGTCCTGAATATTGTTCAAGCTCAAAGTTTATATCATTTATTAACTTTCTTTTTAATGGTGGTGCTCGGACCAATTTACGAGCAACTTGACTATTCCACTAGGTTCTTGTCATCTTCCACTTTCCAAGAGTAGTTTTTCCTATTTCTTTTGCTTCAGTTTTCTTGTTATCCCGATGTTGTTAGTACTATTGTGTTATTGATTCCGTTTCATGGTTTATACACTATTATTTTCTTTTTAACAAATAATGTGACTATGCTTCTTCTGAGCCGAGGATCTTCCGGAAACAGTCTCTCTACCTTCACAAGGCAGGAGTAATGATACGTATACACTACCCTCCCTATACCTCATTTGTGGAATTATACTGGGTTTGTTGTTCTTTTGCAAAGTATTACGAATATAATAGAGTTCGAACTATTTTTGAACTAGTAAAATGTTCAAAAATAGATTTTTGTTTTTTAGTTTTCTAGAAAACTTATGGGACATTTTTGAAAAACTTGTTTGGTCTTCAAACCAAACAAAATTTAAACTTTTGGAGAGAAACTGTCAAATCCAACCGGACACTTTAATCTTGCGGACATATAATTATGTGTTGGTAATTAAAAATTCTATAAAATCTTAAAACACCTTTAGTTTTTGGGAGAGGGATAATGTAACCCCTTTATTTACATTGGGATAGAACCTCTCTTGCATTATTAAAATAGATAGAGGAACAAGCCGGGCGTTAAAACTTAAAATATTTTGAGGGATTTACCTTTATACAATTTTTTTTTTTGAAAATATTTGAAATTGAAAAAAAAAAGTGTATTAGGCTTTGAATATTGGTAAAGTTAGGCTTCAAACCTAATTTAGTTCCCAGGTTACAATTCAATTCAAATCAATCTTAGTCCAATCAATAAGTCAATTCAATTTCAGTCCCAATTATAGTTGAGTTTAATTTAATTCAGAAAACTTATTTTGGTTTGATTCAATCCACATATTTACTTCAATTCAATCTAAATTTTAATTGTCCAATTTTTCGATAGATATGGGATAGTGACCTTTTTTTTTTCTTTCTTTTTTGTAATTCTGTTTACCCGAAAAACGGATAGCAATTAAATTTATACGTAGTTCTAAGGATACGTGGTATAACTTGATATAAATTGGGAAAAATAAGTAAATGAATATCGAAATTAGCTGTAAAAGAAATGAATACAAACCGAATGAATTAGTTAGCCCAAGCCTTCAAGTTTTATCTCCTCCAAATTGAATGGAGAGTGATTGATAGAAGAACAATATGATTAAATATCAAAGCCAGAAAAGGATAGTATTTGCTTTATGTTCTATAAATCTCAATGAATCTGACCCCCTTTATACAAATGATAACAACCCTTAATATAGTGGGAAAATCCTATTTTGGATATAATTAAAAATACATAGTGGGGATCCCATGATAGATTAATTAATTAGTCTCTAGTTTCTCCTTGATTTGCGTCGTGATTTTCGTCGAGATTCTCCCCCCAATTGCGGCTATAACGGCCTTTTTGTTTTTTGGCTCGATCTCGATCTTGATCGGTCTCTGGGTCTCGAGCTCGGCCTTGGCCGATCTCGATATTGATCGGTCTCGAGCTCGATCTTGACCGATCTCGATATTGATTGGTCTCTGGGGCTCGAGCTCGACAACCTAATTTCGCATCATGGTTCGATATTACAATGACGAACCTCAGACCATCATGTTCCAATCTCGATTAGTCATACGAAGGGCAAACTCGGTTTTGACCGTATACAGATAATCCCCTCGTTTCTCAGAAAGAAGATGGCGAGAAACGATATGAATTTCCGAACTTCGACTTGGTGGATGATGATGTCAGCGACGAGCCCGATTATGACGAATGTAACAAACGTCCCGTCGGTCCAGTTACCAAGGCATTAAATGCCTGTCAGTCATTGATCGACCACTACCGGTTCTGAACCGTCATCATCATGCTATAAATATTCAAATTTTCATCCTCATCCAAACTTTTCACTCAAAAGCTTCTTCTCTATTCTTGCATCTTCTTCAGAAAATCCCTTTGCTTTATACACGTTACATCGTATACAACCCTAATTCTCTTTTTCTTTGTTCATTAATGGCAAAAACCTCCAAAACGATGCCGCAAAAAGAGGCCGCTTCTTCATCACGACCCGCCGGCGACAAAGATGCGACGGAGCCTCGGGCAGCAGAAGATATCTCGAGGGACGAGCTCGGGATAATCGACATTAGTGGATCCTCTCAGATTTTGGATGCTATGATCTGTAAGGCCAACATGTTGGAAGGTCGATCTTACAAGGGTATTTAAGAGTTGACCGATATCCATGACTTTGTGGATGGGCTTGAGTCAGCTGCCTCGGAGGAAATTATTGGGTTCGGTGGATTATCGGTACCGAAGAAATCATCATGGTCAGGCTCTATCGGGTATTCATCGGTCCCAAAACTAGTGGACCGACTCCCTACCCCGAGTGTTAATCCTGATTGTAAGTGGAAGATAGTTCTCTTCGTCCCAGAGGATGCCCGAATTTTCTCTCCCCATGTGGGGATTGCTAGTTACCTTCGGTCCTTAGTGACCGAAGAGGATCAAACCGTGATGAATGCAGTAGGACCTGCTTGCGTTTTCAACGAGGCACAACATGCTCTAAATTGGGTAATTTCGATGGTATCTCTGTTGTTTCTTTTACACTTAGAGTTGTAGATAATTCTAACATCTTTTTCCATGTTTATAGGCTTCAGTGTTGCATCACAAAGCTTTCCTCATAATCCGGGAGGAGCATGAAGCTGAAGTTCGGAACCTCACTGAGAAGAGTGACTCCTACACACTTCTTAGTGAGAAGCTTCCGGCAGATTTGGCAACGGCTCGGGATGAGCACTAGGAGATGACTGATCAGGTATTCCGAATTCTTCACGATAATGAAGATGAATTGGAAATAACCACTAATGATCCGATTTTGCAGGTTCGACAGAGGCTCGAACAGATCAGACGACTCAATTCGCAGGTAGATGAGCTACTGGCTGAGGCGGAAAAATTCAAAAAGAATATGGACATCCTCGCCTCGAAAAAGGAGATCGTTCAAGAGCAAATAGAGTTGGCTGAGGCCCAGCTACGGGCTGCAAAAGAAAACGCCTCGGTGTAGATCGATAATATTAAGGAACTTCAGCATTGGTTGGATTTGGCCACTTCTGATAAGGCAAGCTTGACCGATGAACTCGAAGTGGCCAGATCCGAGGTGGTCGTAGCTATATCTGAAGTGGCCGAGGCTAATAAAAGAGCTGATGCTAAAGTGGCCCAGTTTAGGATCGATGTTGAGGTCAACCAGGCCAAGGCCAAGAGCATGGTCGAACATGCTAAATGGCAGGCTCGGAGGGATGCTCTCGAGGAGGTCAGTGCTCAGGGCTTCGATGTTGCGGCCTAAATTGAAAATGCTAAGATGGAGGAAGCCAGGGCCCGAAGGTTGGCCTTTCCTGAGGAAGACTCCGATAGCTCGAGCGAATCTGAAGACGGAGAAAATCCCTAGGACGTAGCCTCCGATGAAAACCAAGCCACTTAGGACATTAGGTTTCTTGTTTTTCTTTTGTATTTTTTCTGGGGCCGATTCGGCCTTTTGTAAAAACTTTTTGAATATAAATATAAGGCTTTTCTTGACCTTTTGGTTCTTGTGTTTTTCCCTTGCTTTTCTGTATTTTACAAAGGTCAAAAATGCCTTAGCTTAAAATTGTGTTCGAGGGCTCGAACAAACCTTTTCCTTTATTTCCTTTCTGCCTTATAAAATTCGATCTCGTTTATTTTTTGGACGGCGGTCCCTGAGCGTGGGGGTAATCATCCGAACTTTAGTCTTGGTCGGCCCTTAAGTCTGTTTACATAATACATCGAGAGTATGAAATTGTAAAATAGAAAACATTTTATAAGGCACGAGATATCGGTAAAGAAAAATATTACTCTTTATAAATGATTATACATGCGTACATGTTTTGTGCCAGGGCTCGAGCAAACTATGCGGGCATGGTTCGTTTGACCGTTTGGCCCTTACAAATTTTTCCTATCGAGACCGTGCTGACATGAAGTAACTTCCTCACATCAAAGTTGATATTTTGTGCCAGGGCTCGAGCAAACTACGCGGGCATGGTTTATTTGGCCGTTTGGCCCTTACAAATTTTTCTTATCGAGACCCTGCTTCCATGAAGTAACTTCCTCGCATCAAAGTTCATATTTGAGGGTAATGCCCCTAGTATTCGAGGTTGATTGTAAAGAGGCCTCGGATACTATTGGATTGTTCTAAGTTAGCATGATCAATGGTTGCCTCATTAAAAATCTCGCCGAAAAACCTATTTGGGACAAAATCGATCTAAGGGAAAAAGAGTGCAACACATGCTTTCAGACCTAAAGACTTCGTATGGAAGAATCCATCATAGTTTTTGGTCGAACACCTACAAGGGTTAGTTTAAAATATAAATGAAAATGGGAGGGGTCGTACCTTAGCAGTAGTATCGTTTTAGGTGCGATACATTCCAATTGCTCGGCAGTTGTTCGTCGTTTATCGTGCCGAACTTGTAAGATCCTTTTCCGATGATTTTGAGAACCTGGTACGGTCCTTCCTAGTTCGGACCCAGTTTCCCTTCATTCGGGTTTCGGGTGTCGAGGGTGACTTTTCTTAGCACCAAATCCCCGATGTTAAAATGTCGAAGATTGGCTCTTCGATTGTAGTACCTTTCGATCCTCTATTTTTGGGCGGCCAATCGGACGAGAGCGGCTTCACGTCTTTCGTCCAACAATTCTAGGCTCGTATTCATAGTCTCATTATTCGACTCCTCTGTTGCATATCGAAACCTGATGCTAGGTTCTCCGACCTCGACCGGGATAAGAGTTTCGATGCCATAAACTAACGAGAATGGTGTTGTTCTGGTATTTAGATTTCGATGTTATGCGGTATGCCCATAGAACTTCGGGTAGTATTTCTCTCAATTTCCTTTGGCGTCGGTCAATCTTTTCTTAAGATTTTGGATGATGGTTTTGTTGGTCGATTCAGCTTGTCCGTTTCCGCTGGGATGATAAGGTGTTGATATGATCCTTTTGATCTTATGATCCTTTTGATCTTATGATCCTCGAGAAATTTAGTTACTTTTCTGCCGATGAATTATTTTTCATTATCACATACAATCTCGGAGGGCATCTCGAATCGACATATGATGTGGTCACAAATGAAGTGTATGACTTTCTTTTCTCTTACTTTTCCGAAAGCATGTGCTTCAACCCATTTAGAGAAATAATCAGTCATAAACAAAATAAACTGAACCTTATCGGGGGCCGACGGGAGAGGTCCAACGATGTCCATTCCCCGTTTCATGAAGGGCCATGGGACAGAACCGAGTGGAGTAGTTCCCCGGGTTGATAAATCATGGGCGCATGCCTTTGGCATTTGTCGCATTTTCGAATGAACTCCCTTGCATCTTTGCCCATATCGGTCCAATAGTACCCTGCTCTGATTACTTTGTGGACCAGTGAATCGGCACCAAAATGATTTCCACAAGTGCCCTCGTGAATTTCCCATAGGATGTAGTTGGTATCTCCCGATCCCAAACATATTGCCAATGGTCCATCGAACATCCTTCTAAATAGTGTTCCGTCTTCGGACAAATTGAATTGTGCTTCCTTTGTACATAGAGCTCTCGACTCCTTTGGATCTGATGGAAGCTTCCCGTTCTTTAAGTATTCTATGTATTTGTTTCTCCAATCCCAGGTTAAACTTGTAGAGTTTATCTCGGCTTGACCTTCTTCAATTACCGATCTCGTGAGTTGTACAAAGGTCCCTGAGTTGAGTTCGTCGTCTTCGACCTATGAACCTAAGTCTGCAAGAGTGTCGGCCTCGCTATTCTGTTCTCAAGGTACGTGTTGTAATGCCCATTCCTTAAATCGATGTAGAGTCACCTGTAGTTTATCCAAGTACTTATGCATTCGGTCTTCTCGGACTTCAAAAGTCCTGTTAACTTGGTTTACCACGAGGAGGGAATCACACTTAGCCTCTATGACCTATGCTCCCAAGCTTCTAGCTAGTTCGAGACCTACAATCATGGCCTCATTGTTAGTCAATTTTGTAGTTCTGATAGAATGTCTAACTACATTACCTGTGGGTGATTTTAGTACGATGCCTAGTCCGGACCCCTTCGCGTTTGAAGCACAACCCGTAAAAAGGGTCTAGACTCCAAAAGATGTACCCGATTTTATCAGTAGTTCTTTTTCAATCTCGGGTACGAAGGCTGGCGTAAATTCAACCACGAAGTATGCCAAGATTTGAGACTTGATGGCGGTTCGAGGTCGAAACTCAATATCATACCCACTGATTTCTATGGCCCATTTGGCCAATCGACCCGAAAAGCTCGGGTTTGTGCAAAATATTTCAAAGAGGATAAGTTGTTACAACACATATTGGATGACATTGGAAATATGGTTTTAGTTTCCTAGAGGAGCTTATTAAACCAAGCGCTAATTTTTCTAAGTGTGGATATCTAGTTTCGGCCTCACCTAAGGTCCGACTAACATAATAGACAGGGAATTGCGCACCTTGTTCTTCTCGGACCAGGACTCCACTTACCGCTATTGCCAAGTACATGCAAAGTTGTTCGTCCACTTTCAGGGTGTGAATCAACTGCGGGCTCGATAAATACCGCTTTAGTTCCTCCAAGGCCTACTGGCATTCCGGAGTCCATGAAAAAATGCTCTTCTTCTTAAGAAGCGAGAAAAATTGGTGGCTCCTATATGAGGATCTCGAAATGAATCGTCCTAGGGCGTCTATCCGCCCCGTCAGCCTTTGCACGACCTTTACATTATCCACTACTGTGATATCCTCGATAGCCTTGATTTTATCGGGGTTGATCTCGATCCCCCTATTGGACACTATGAAACCAAGAAACTTTCCCGATCCAACCCCGAATATACACTTTTCGGGGTTGAGCTTCATATTGTACTCCCTAAGTATATCGAAAATCTCATGCAAATGCTTTAAATGGTCCTCTGCTCGCAGGGACTTGACTAACATGTCATCAATATAAACTTCCATTGATTTCCCTATTTGTTCTTCGAACATTCGGTTTACTAGGCGTTGATTAGTTGCATCAAAATGTTTTAGACCGAACGACATTACATTATAACAGTAGGTACCGTACTTAGTGATAAATGAGGTCTTTTCCTGATCCTCCGGGTTCATATGTATCTGGTTGTACCCGGAGTAGGCATCGATCATACAATCAATATTAGGCAAAGGAAAAGAATCATTGGGGCATTCTTTATTCAGGTCTTTATAATCTACATACATTCTAAATTTGTTTCCCTTCTTAGGGACTACCACCACGTTTGCTAACTATTCGGGGTACTTTACTTCCCGAATGGATCCTATTTTGAGAAGTTTGGTTACCTCGTCCTTGATGAAGGCATGTTTGACCTCGGACTGGGGCCTTCTTTTTTGCTTTACCGGATGGAATTTAGGATCCAAGCTTAGTTTATGAGTGGTGATTTCCGGTGGGATCCCTGTCATATCAAGATGGGACCAAGCGAAACAATCCATGTTAGCTATAAGAAATTGAATAAGCTTTTTCCTGAGCTTAGGATTTAACCCTGTGCCCAGGTATACCTTTCGTTTGGGCAGATGTTCGATTAGTGTGATTTGCTCCAGTTCTTCGACCGTTGATTTTGTAGCGTCGGAATCATCGGGGACCACGAAGGATCGAGGGATCCCATAATCATCATCTTTGTCAGTCTCCTGCTTCTCTAGTTGGGTCGAGGCTGGCGTTTGTGATTGCTATTTGGTATCCTGTTTTTCCTTCGAATTTGACCCCTTTGTCTATGGAGTGATGATATCGGAATCACTTCGTCGATGGCAAACATTTCCTTTGCGGCTGGTTGCTCCCTGTAGATTGTTTTGATTCCCTCTAATGTTGGGAATTTTAGAACCTGGTGAAGGGTCGAGGGCACTACTCTCATGTTGTGGATCAACGGTCTCCCGAGCAGGGCGTTATACTTTATGTCGCCCTCGATCACGTGAAACTTAATTTCTTGAATGGTTCCGGCCACGTTTACTGACAGAGTTATCTCGCCCTTAGTAGTTTCACATGCCATGTTGAATCCGTTTAGTACCAGGGCTGCGGGCATGACCTGGTCCTATAGACCGAGTTGCTCTATGACCCTCGATCGAATGATGTTGGCCGAACTACCTGGATCAATTAACACGCGCTTAACTTGAGTTTTATTCATAAGTATAGATATTACCAGTACATCATTATGGGGATGCATGATTCCTTCTGCGTCTTCGTCATTGAAGGACAAGGTTCCTTTTGGTATGTAATCCTGAGCTCGAGATCGCTTCTCTCTTACAATCAATACCTTAGTGCATTTAAACACTGCCCCATGGGGGACATCGATCTCTCTAATGATCATGTGGATAATGTGTTGCGGCTCTTCTTATTCGTTTTGTCTATTGAACTCTTTGTTTTTGAAGTGATTCTTGGCCCGATCACTTAAAAACTCTCGAAGGTGCCCTTCATTGAATAACCGGGCTACCTCTTCTCTAAGCTGCCTACAATCTTCCGTTCTGTGGCCATGTGTGCCATAATACTTGCACATTTGATTGGGATTTCTCTGGGCTGGATCGGTCTGCAGAGGTCGAGGCCATTTAGTATCTTTGATGCATCCGATAGCCGATACGATGGAGGATGCATCGATGTTGAAGTTATACTCTGACAATCGCGGTGCTTCCTTAGGTACGGTATGCCTATCGAAACCATTCTTGCTCACCAGCCCTCGAGACCCTTGCCATCGATCGCTTCTTCTTTCACCTCATACGGGATTGTGCCCTGGTACGATGCCCCTGCGATCTCTATTATACGGCTGGTATTGGTCCCTGTTCAACCTCGGTTCTCGGTCGATGTCCATTTTGGTAACAGATCCATAAGGGGGCCCTAACTGGTCGTCTTCGACTCTAATCTTCGATTGATTTCGATTATGTACATCGCCCCAGGTAACAGATACTCAATCAAGTTCTGCTTCAATTGTTGTGAAGCCACCGAGCTTCGTTCGTTTAGTCCTTGGGTGAAAGCTTGAACGGCCCAATCGTCCGTGATCGGTGGCAGATCCATTCGTTCCATTTGGAAACGAGATACAAACTCTCTTAGCATCTCGTTCTCTTTTTGCCTTACCTTGAAAAGGTCCGATTTTCTGGTCTCGACCTTTATGGCTCCGACGTGTGCTTTTACAAAAGAATATGCAAGCATGGCAGGAGAATCGATAGAGTTAGGTGGTAAATTATGATACCATATCATTGCTCCATTTGACAGGGTTTCCCCGAATTTCTTTAATAATACGGATTCGATCTCTTCATCCTATAGATCATTCCCTTTAATGGAATACGTATAAGAGGTGACATGTTCGTTGGGGTCAGTCGTTCCATTATATTTAGAAATCTCGGGCATGCGAAACTTCTTGGGGATCGGTTTGGGAGCTGCGCTCGGGGGAAAGGCTTTTGTACGAACTTTTTGGAATCCAAACCCTTCAATATTGGTGGTGCCCACGGGATCTGGTCAACTCTGGAGTTATACGTTTTTACTTTCTTGTCGTTTGCTTCAATTCTTTTTTCTCCTGACTCTATCCGTTTTGTCAGTTCCTCGAGCATCTTTATAATTTCGGGGTTAGTCCCCGATTCTTATTCATTTGACCTTACTATAGCTGGCCCCATTCTATGGGTGACTTCTTGGGGTGGACCGGGCTCAGGCCTGCTTGGTGCCTATGTTTGGCTATACAACTGAGCTATCGCTACCTGTTGAGCTTGTAACATTTCGAAAATCATACGCATACTGATCCCGTACTATCCAATATTTTGGGTATTTCGAACTACAGATCGAGTTCCACCATGAATGCTATTTTCTGGGCCAGAATGTTGGTTCGCTTCGATAGCTACATGCGAATTAATGTCAATTAGATCCACAGCCCGAGTCCCAACGGGGTCAACGGGTGGCCTTTCATCCCCGGGCGTCACATTGTTATTCTCATCTTGATGGCCAGATTCGTTGTCGATAGGTAGGACCATTAATTGAGAGTTCGTCATTTTCAGCTCGAAATCAAAGACACTTCTAAGAGCAAGTGTAAAATAGTGTGTTTTACAGAGATTTGTGTCAAAAAAACCACTATTATCCTTAGCCCCACGGTGGGTGCCAAACTGTTTACCCGAAAAATGGATAGCAATTAATATTATATGTAGTTCTAAGGATACGTGGTATAACTTGGTACAAATTGGGAAAAATAAGTAAATGAATATCGACATTAGCTTTAAAAGAAATGAATTCAAACCGAATAAATTAATTAACCTAAGCCTTCAAGTTTTATCTCCTCCAAATGAATGGAGAGTGATTGATGGAAGAACAGTATGATTAAATATCAAAGCCAGAAAAGGATAGTATTTGCTCTATGTTCTATAAATCCCAATGAATCTGACCCCCTTTCTACAAATGATAACAACCCTTAATATAGTGGGAAATCCTATTTTAGATATAATTAAAATACATAGTGGAGATCCCATGATAGATTAATTAATTAGTCTCTCCTTGATTTGCGTCGCGATTTCCGCCGATATTCTCCCCCCAATTGTGGCTATAACGCCTTTTTTGTTTCTTGGCTCGATCTCGATTTTAGCTGATCTCAATCTTGATTGGTCTATGGGTTTCAAGCTCGGTCTTGGCCGATCTCGATATTGATCGGTCTCTGGGTCTCGAGCTCGGTCTTGACCGATCTCGATATTGATCGGTCTCTGAGGCTCGAGCTTAACAACCTAACTTTGTATCATGGCTCGATATTATAATGATGAACCTCGGACCATCATGTTCCAATCTCGATTAGTCATACAAAAGGCAAGCTCGATTTTGACCGTATACAAATTCAAAAAAGAACAGGACTTAGACTTTGCAAAGGAAAGGAAAGTTGATGACTAGCCGGCAAATGATAGGGACCTTGATTATTGTTTTTAATGTAAAAGAAAAATAGTGAGTGACAAAGATAATGATCCAAACAAATCATTTTAACTACTCTAAGAAGCTGCCATATGGTATTGTTCTTCAACCTAAGGTAGACTATTACATTTCCGATTCAATTTATTGTTTCATTCATATGCTTTTATGTAAAGTTAACTATGTTCAAAATAGAAAATCAGAAAAACAGAACTTAGAACAAAAATATAAAATATTTCGAGCCCACAAATTTTTGTATGTCCTTAAGGAATTTAATCTCTTCGTTGTTGTTCAAGGTATTTGAATTAATTTCTCCAAGGATGAAACGGAAACTATTATGTAATAGCGGCATTACAAATTATAGACATTCAGCGAATTCAAATAGCCGAGTAAATCACACAATGCATGCTCTTTTTAATTTTAAAAATATGCAAAAACTTTTGAAATTTCTGTTGTAAATAATCTGAAATGATGCCTTTGTATTTACATGAAATGAAGGGTGAGATGGAGAGGTATAATTCAAAATGTACATCTTCTATTTCTCATTCACGCCTTTTAAAAAGTTTAACACTTTAAAGTTATGTGATTATCGATCTAAAATTACTCTCATATTACATACTTGTGGAAGGGTCATTTTTTTTTATTTTTTACCATCGCTCTATCATTATCAATCTTGGAATGTTATATCAGGTTAAGGATTACCATTATAAGAGAATGGTAAGAGCAAAGAGCTTAATCAGCACTTCACGACCTTAATCGAGTGATTTTATATATAAAAGGAAAAAGAGACATTTTTTGTCTTTGAAGAGAGGAACAAAAAACGAATTTTGAGTGAGATTTGAACCTATAATCATTAAACTCAACGTGACTCTGCCAACCTAATGTTGAATATGACGTGTTTAACAAACTTAAACATATAAAAGTGCATCTTGAACTCTATGCTAGTCGGCTGCCCGACCAATTTCGTGGCCTAAAGTCAAATTTTATGAGGGGCCTTAATTTTTTTATTAATAAAAAATATTTTATTTTTATTTGAAATCTATTTTTCTAATTTTTTTTAGATGCAAAGTTATTATTAATTTTTTATAATCAATTTCTCGTAATAAGTCTTTCTCAATTAACAATATAGCCAATTCATTTAATATTTTTGAGACATTGTTGATCTTAGGTAAAGTTTTATCAATTTTAATTTTGAAACACTTGTTTCCGCCGAAGCAACGGTAATAGGAGTTATTAACATTATTCTATAAATAATATAAGCATTTAGAAAATAATCAAACCTTTTTATTTGATTGAGTATATCAATTAAATTGTTATCTTCTAATTGTACTATTTTCCTTAATATTTTTGATTCAGAAAATAAATCTAAACTATCAATATCGGGTTGATTATTATGATTTAAGGAGCATTCAAGATAAAGGCAATATTTTTTTAAATTTCATCAATTAGTAATTTCAGTTTTTACCGCTAAATAGAAAACCAAAAATATTTTCATATACCTCTAATTGTTCAAATCTATTTTAAAGTGAAAAAATAACCTTGTCTACTACTCTCTCCGGTCCATAATAAATGATTTTTTTTTGCCTTTTGTTTTAGTCCAAAATAAGTTGTCATTTTGTATAATCGACAAGGAATTAACTTTATTTTTCCAAAATTTGCCCAATGTGTCAAGTTAACAACATATAAATTTTAATTAAGGATAATTCAGTCAAAATATATTTTTGTTCTAGGAGTCAGTATTTTCTTAAGGGGCACATCAAATGTTAAAAATTCATTTATTATGGACCAGATGGAGTATGTATAAAAAGTAATCAACTCTAAAGGACACTTTGAGAGATTTTGAGATTTCATTATTAACATTCTCCTCAAATTATTTTTTCCTATATATTACACGTTTATTATGAAATTCGGGTTCGATATTAATTTCAAATGCAATTTCATTGGCAGAAATCAAAGCAGTTGCAAATCCTTCATCTCTTTATTTGTTAAATAAAGAAATCAAACTTTTTCACTTCACATAACTTTTTAATTTTTTTTTTATATATAACCTATTAGGTGTAAAAATAAAATAGGGCCTAAAGCAGTTGCTTTACCTGCTTTATGGACGGGCGCCCTGATGCTAGTCAAAAGAAGTGAGTTGCACTTTTACCTTTAATTTTAATACATACATATATAAAATAGAGGTCTAGCGTTTAATCACATGTTTCAACAATTAATATTAAGCAATTCACATTTTAACCTTCATATTGATAATCAGATAAACCATTTTGGAGTACGAGAGTCAAGTTGACTAATTTTTAGTATAAATTTAAAAATAATTTTTTTAATTTTTTTGAAATAACATATTTAAAAACTACATAAAAGTATTATAAGTCATAATAATTAATAATTTAAAATATTAAAAATTATTTGCAAAAAGTACGGCCAAATTTTTTTTTTAGTTAACTCCCCGAATAATAATAGGTTCATTTATTTTGAAATGGAGGAAGTAGTTGATATTCTGGAACAAAATTAGTAGATGTGACTAAAAATTAGTGGACTAAAATATGGAGTTACCGTTTACATGAAAGATCAAAGTGGCAGTTGGATTTTCTTTGCTTTTATCTTTCAATTTACCTTTTTCATCGTTACAATTAGTTCAAGAGATAAAGGTCAAATGCCCTCTTATTGTTTGGACTTTCTTTCAGTTTAGTTTTTAAAAAAATAATTTTTGTGAATAGTTAAGAATAAATCGATAAAAGTTATGAGTCTAATTAGAATGTATTTATCAAAATACATTTATATTCAGAATTTTTAAAACTATAACTTACTAATAATATTTTTTGCCTTTTTAGCGTAGTTGCATAAAGTAATCAGTCGAATTACAAGCGCTTTAATGAATCAAGTTAAGGAGAGGAAAGAGAGGAAAGAATCCAAATCATTCAATTTACTCCGGCAGACCTTGAGGTTTGTCGAATTTTATTGTTGAAAATGTTTGATATATATTATTATTATTTTTTTGCAAAGTATCAAAATTATTTAATCTAACGTCGTTGTCTCTAGTTTGTGATAAAAGAAAATTTCTACAAAAATTATCTTTTCGACCGATTAACCATTGAATCTAGTCTTGCCTACTCTCTTATTTTTGTAAAAATGAATGCTCTTTTCATGGGCCCTTTACTTGTAAGTTGTAAAGTTCTCTTACATTAAAAAATAAAATAAGTAAATAAAAATCGAATTTAGAAAAGCAAGAAAAGTTTGTTATCGTTGACTTTTAGGTAATAAACTAATAATTTATTGACAAGTGCATGAGACTGATAACAGGTGATTACTACTTAGGTACCTTAAATCGTACAAATAATACGAAACGCCATTAATTTATTGCACCGTCATGTGTGTACGGCATATACGGACAATTAAACAACCGGTTCTGTCCGTAGCAGGTTACTTTAATTTTTTCGGCCTACGCGCCTCCACGCTTTGCCCACTCTCCCCGGATATTTTCTCACCCGGATATTTTTATGTAATTTTTTCGTTCTTATACACTATTTGAAACTTTATTATAAAAAATGTCTAAGTTTTGATATTTACCTGACCTAAATAAGTTTTAGCTACAAAAAAATATACATTTTACCTCTTAATTCATTATTAGTGCCTTCAATCAAGGGATTTAGTTATACCCTTTTCCTTTTTTCTCTTCTCTCTTCAGATCGAACTTATATTTAGGAATTTCTGTTTGATAATTGTTTCGGACTTGATTTTATGTTTTGGCATTTTTAAAAAAAAAATTAAACTGTCCCCTTTTATTAAAACTGGGCAGAAAATAAAATTGAGTGGTTAAAGGCCCTAATTACGTCTGAGAGTTGACGCTCAACTATGGCATGAAATTATGTTTTCAAATAGAGTGAACATGATGGAACAGTTCCTGAATCCTTAGCAACACATAAAGATTTATCCAGTTCTAATGTAAGGCTGCACGTCTGAGTGCAACAAAATTTCCAGCTTGCATATTAATGATATTTTGTGTTACATCAATAAGATGTTCAGTGATTTTGTATTGCTTGCAATTGACGTCATTTTTTGTCTAATACATTTGCATCTTTTTTTGATCGATCAGGTTATAGTATTATTCATCAGCACAATCTAAAAGAGAATTTCTACTGAATCTAAACTTCATTGCATATTTATATTCAAACTAAACACATAAAATCTCTATCTTTAAGAACAATATATCAATATACAAATTAAAAACAAAATTCATACAAATTTAATACAAATTTGAATATCTACAACAACATACATAGTAAAAATAAATTTCATACAACTAATTATATATTATACAACTTATTTACAACTTATCTACATCTTTCTTACATTATTTATACCCAGTTAAATACAACTACAATATCATATAATTTAAATATATTTTTTATACAATATGTCTTTTGTATATATTTTGTATCTGATTTATATATATTTTGTTTGTGGTGTGTGCTTCTTCCTCTTTAAAATTTCAATCAAAACTTGCTCTCTTAATACAATTTTGATACATATCAACAACTTTATGTAAAAAGATAGTATTGATAACTTAGATACAAATTTTATACAATGATTCATACATTATACAACTATTTTTCAACTTTCATACAAAGTTCAAATAAAAAATATAAATATAACTACAACAAAATAGAATTTACATACAATTATAATACAACTTTACTACAAGTTCGTAAGTACATTGTATGTCACGTGTTCTTCGTCTTCGAGTTTCAATCTGAAATTCAGCCAATATCAAGTCTAATCTTCATCAAAACACCCCCAAAATTGAGATATAAACTCCAAACAATATTTTCAATTGTTTGCAACAACACCCAATCCAAACAAATAATGATTTTTAAAAATCCAAATTCGATTTTAAAGCTTTAAAGCTTTTTAATGGTTGTCAATGGTGGAGAGTCAAACACCTTCAAAATTTATTGATAGACAATTTCAATTTGAACACCAATTGTGCAACATGAAAATAAATTGCTAAGTTAAAACGATTGAAATCCATTGATGAATTCCATTAAAACTCTATACAACAAGAAAACATAAAAAAAAAAAACAGAGAACGTCAAATAAAGAAAAATTAGGGTAAAAAACAGAGAAGGAGAGTAGAGAGATGAAGAGAGAGAGAGAGAGACAGAGAGAGAGAGAGAGAGAGAGAGACGAAGAGAGAAAGCGTGTAAGTATAAAGGGATGGGGAAATAACTGATATTCCTTATTCAATTCCTAATATAAAGGGATACTCATTTAAAATTTATTTGTATATAATTGATAAATTGTATATGACCATGTAATTAAATTGAAACTTGAGTAGGGAGGGTAATAAGGTTTCAAAGTGTATAGGAAAGTAAAAATCCCTATTTTTATTGTATATGATTAATTTGAACTCGCATTGTATAACATTTATTAAAAAGAAATGCGTTTTTTATCAAAAAAAAAATTAATTACTATGTCGAGCTCGAGAGTATTGAGTAAGGACGAAGGAATTCTTATCTATCTCTTCATAATCTTTGGCGGTACAGATGCTCCTGTCCTAGTTCTATTACACTTGACATTATTTACAAAGCCAAATGAATAAATTTTTACTACTTCTTAAATTTTCGAGAAATACTTTTAAAATATAAAATGCCGTTATTATCTAATTCTAAACAATTGAAATTTTATATTAATAATTTGGAAAATTAATGACATATTTTATATTAATTACTTCATCCAATAGCCTATTTGGCCAAATTTTTTTTGATCAAAAGTGCATTTTTTTCTTCCCAAAGTTAAGGTATTTGGCTAAACTTTTATAAGGAAAAAATACTTTTGAATAGAAGCAGAAGTATTCTTTGAGAAACAGAAAAAATAACTTTTTCTCAAAAATATTTTTTTGAAAAGTATTTTTGAAAAAATACACTTTAAATTATTTTTTAAAACTTGGCCAAACACTAATTATTGTTCAAAGATATTTTTCAAATTAATTAACCAAACACAAGTTGCTTTTCATCAAAAATACTTTTTAAAAAATAATTTTGATAAAAAATATTTTCAAAATAAGTAAATTTAGAAGTTTGGCCAAACAAGTTAATTTTCAAGATATAATCGCTTTGCAGTTAGGTACATATGGACTTTGCAATGGAAAAGACAAATTGTAGATAAAAAACAACTAAAATCACACATTACCTAAACTAGGAAGGTAATTGCTATATTTATAATGGATGAGTATTGAGTATTCACACGCCAAAAAGAAAAATAAGGTTATATCTATTATGAGTATTACATACAAATATTTTAAAAAAAATTAATAAGAGTTTTAAAAGTTAAAACAATAATTTAATTATTCAACCATGGATTTATTAAGAGCAAAATTCGTCACCTGTGTTGTTGTCCAACCTAAAAAATGGAGCTAGTAATAAATAAAATAGGTGAAGAATGAGTAATTTGTGATGTGAAAAAAAAGAAAGAATGGAATGAGGAATTTGAACTTGCCACCTTGTCACATACATATCTTCAATCTTTTGACTCAAGGGAAGTGGGAGTTGAAATTTAGGTAGAGTTATATAAGAAATTTTAATTATCTTTTTAGTTTAATTTAGAACTTCAAGTTATTTAAGTTTATAGATTGAATCTCGCAATCAATGTTGTCATCCTGATCTAAGTATTATTCAATTTCATGATCTACTCGACTTAAAAAATTTACTGAATGTGATTTTGCTAATAATGTTATGGTAATGCCAATTCTATTTAACTAACCACTTAGATGACTTAGATAATTCAATACAAAAAGTCATAACAAGATTTGAAATTAAGAAAATAAAATAAAATATACATTAATAAATACTAAACTACAAATAATATGTGATAAAATTGACCTATATATAATGAATTGCAAAAAAAAAAAAGAAATGGTAATGAAAGTATTTGTTCGTTATGTACAAATTCAAATCAAATTTTTACCCGGAGTAGGTCATAAACCTAAAAAGATGAAACATGAACACTTTTTATATTACAAAAAAAAAAGAGAAAAAAAATAAATCATCCATGACAGTTAATTTAAGTTAATAACTTTCACTCTTTCTCCAAAACTAGCAAGAATCAATTGTTTTGCTTCGAGGTATACACTTACCTTAATTCTCTTATTCAAGATTTTAATTTCTATTTTAATTTAGCTATCTGTCACTTGGTATTAAAAATTCGGTTTGTGAAACATTTAATTCATGAATTCCTAAATTCTAAAAAAAAAGAAAGAAAAAAGAAACTACTCAACACTACAGATAAAAGTGATCTCACCTTCAAATATATTGAAATAAAATCACAAGGAAAAACAAATAAAATACAGATTCAATAAATGAAGATTGCGTAAACTTCTTTAATTGGACTCATAATTGCATCTGGAAACAGTCAACAAACTTCAAGCACGTGTCAGCCACTCGTCAATACCGCGTGTGGGCAAATCCATAATCGTAAAAAGTTCACGACTAAATCAACGCGGTTACAAGGCGGTCGTACTTGTCGTATAATAAGCTGAAAAAGTAACATGATAATGCCTTATTGACTTAATGTTTCTTCCAATTTATGTACCATATTTTTTAACATAATAAAAATGTACCTTTTATATTTAATGATTTACAAATAATTTAGTTTCTCATTGTATCTTTTAAAAAAATTATAGCTAATATAAATATTTATTATTTATTCTAGATAATAATTTCAAATTTTTTTCTTTTTATAACATCATGTTCAATCAAACAACATTACATGAAATATGACAAAAGGATAACTAAAAGAGGAAGAAAATTAACTATCCTTCTTTCTTCCTTCATTTTATTGATTAATGCCTCTATTTCATTTTATGCGAAAATATTTAATCGATTCTTTTTAATAATTTATAGTTTAAATAAGTTTTAAATATTTGTGTAATTATAATTATTTTATAAAATAAAATTTAATGCTAAAATAATTTAAATATAAAATATGTTATTCTTCTTAAAAAGAGAAGAAAGTACTAAAAACAGAAATGATCCCCACTTTTTAAAATTTAGTTGAAAAACGAAATTAAAAAGAGAAAATTGACTATCTTTCTTACTTCCTTCCTTTCATACATATCTCCACTTCTTTCGTATATCCTGTTCCTTAAAAAATAAAACACCAAAAGAACAAACTAAAGAACACCCAATTCAGCCTTTGACTTTAATTTTCAAGATTGAGAAAGAATTTCTAAAGATTTTGAGTTTATGGGGTTTAAAGGAGGAGTTTTTTTCTGCTGTTTTTGCTTAATTTTTGCTGTATTTTTGCTGAGTTCTTCATTCGTCATTGGAGGTGATATAGTTCATCATGATGATGTTGCTCCAAAGAGGCCTGGTTGTAACAACAATTTTGTGCTGGTAATTTCTCTATCTTTTTAGCTCATTTTTTCATTTTTAAACTTTTCAAAGTTTGAGTCTTTTTTTTGCTAAAAGGTTGATTTCTGTTCAAAGTTCGAGTCTTTTTTTTGCTAAAAGGTTCATTTTTGTTCAAAGTTTGAATCATTTTTGCTAAAATGTTCATTTCTTTTCAAAGTTTGAGTCTTTTTTGCTAAATTGTTCATTTATGTCCAAAGTTGGAATCATTTATTTTGCTAAAAAGATTCATTTTTGTTCAAAGTTTTGAGTCTTTTTTTGGTAAAAGTTTCATTTTTTGCTTTTGTGTGTGTTTATATATGTATATAGATGTGCTTAATAGAAGTCTTTTGATTTTTTTTTGGTGAAGATCTTTCAATTTGTCTTTACATTACTGATGTTTAAGTTTTGGTTGTATAAATGTTAATCTGTTTGTGAAGAGGTTTGATTACTCATGTGCTTATTACTGGCTTATGATAATGGTTTGTCAACTTATGTGATTTCAATGAGAATTCTAAGGTTATATTTATTAATTCTGTAAAAATGAAGTTTACCTATTTAGAAATTATATAAAAAGTACTGCGAATCTGAATTATGTATTGTAAAATCATTCATAAGAATTTGACTCTTATAGTAATACTGTGGCCGAAGCCAGTAACTTTGGCTTAAAAAGTCCACTAAATAAGTACAAATAATTGATCCGAACCCATTAAGTCAAATAGTTGTGGTAGAATCCCGAAATCGAACCCATAAAGTTTAAATCTTGGATCCACCCCTCTGCTATGTCCCTCTTTTTTCTTTCGTTGGCTTCGTAATCCATGCCTACTGTTCATTGGTTTCTGTATTTTAGCTGAATTTCCTTTTTGCAGTTAAAGCTTGGATTTTTCCGTTGTTATTGTTCTGTGTATTTATTGTTGTATTAGATTATCAGCGGGTAAAGCATGATGCTTGCTGTGATGTTATTTTGTTATTACTTATTTTGGGGTTTATTTGCATCGCATCTAGGCGGTTAATTCACTACCGACAACCAATTCTACTCCACTAGTTCCATGGAGTAGAGATTAACAAATGAAAGTTTGGAATGGTTTGTTTGTTATTGTGGAGTTAGAAAAAATGAGTTAATAGTAATAGTTGTCGCACACCTAAAAGCAAACAAATAATGTGTTCCCTATCTATATAAGTTATAAATGAGGTGTTCATACAATTTCACATGGTATCAAAGAAGGCGAAGTTCCTATGTTTGAATTTGATCGTCACCCAACAATGAAAATTTTTCACATACTTGCCACAAAAAAAGAATAAGCCGCACGTCGGGGGACAAAAGTAATGTGAAGCGCTCTCTCCATGTCAAATTGGATTTTCACCTTTCTTTGTTGAGCCATCAAAAATCATTGCAAATTTCTTATAAGGAAAGCCCTTACTCCCCGGAAGTATTATATAAATCAGATAGTACATCGTACCTCTCTATGCAATGCTTTCTCAACCTCAAAAAATCTGTGTTAAAACTAGCATCCACATGTTTCCCGTTTAACATTTCTCTTTTTAGTTGGTTGGTTCCCATTTAATATTCACATTTAAAATATGCACATATTTTAAATCTATTCGTAATAGTTGCGCCAAGTCGAAAGTGAACCAATCAATTTGGATGGAGAGGCAACTAATCTTTTTTAGTTGCTTGAATTTTTGGAGATGAATACCCTTGCCATAAGGGAATGAGTCAATAAGGGGATGGACTAAAAAAGAAAAGATATGTCAAGTTCATTGGAAGAATGAAGTTAAAAGTGAAGAATAAGTGAATAACCACAATTGTGGTATTAGTCTATGCAAGGTTTCTTCCTATCATTTTGGGATTTAATTGAATTTGATGGTATAAATTTTGATTAGGTTCGCTAATAATAGAACTTGGCAACGGCATCTGGTGTATCATTACTTTTGGTAATCGTAGATAAAATATTAGTGTAAAAGCATTCAGGACAGGAATTGAAGACTTTATTGTGTAAAGATCCATTTTTGGAAACTATAGATTGATAGTTATCCCAGATATACTGGCCTGAAGAGCATCCGATCAGGATTCTGGGAGTGTATGATATCTTTTTTCACTCAAAAGGAAATGTAAGAAATGTCATGACAACGAATCATCAAGCAGGATTCTTGGTTTGTAAAGGCCTGCTGTACCTTTTCAACTCCTTCACATAATAGAGGGCTCTACTTGTTTTTATTTGTTCCCCTTTTATCGTTTAACCCTACTAACCGAACCATTATAGGCAATCCTTGGCATTTGCGTAGTTGGCAGTTTTTGGAACCTGAAATCTAAGAAAAGGAAAATTTGAGTTCAGTAGTTTAAGTTGCATCGTCAGTTGATATGACGCTTCCATGCATTTTCTTGTGCCTTCTCAGTTAAGCATTCATCAGTTTGTGTTTCTGTCATTTTCTTTAAGAAAATAAGAACTAAACCTTCCAAACAGAAGAGGCAGGTTCGATAGCATAACTTCACCACTAGCTTGCTCCATGGCATCAGTTTATTTAGGTCAAATCTAAAGGACTTCAAAAGGATAAAAGTGGAAATGTGCCATCCGAAGTAGTCTTCTGTTAATACGTCATGTATAGAGCCCTGATCTTGATGGACTACAACTAATAGAATTGAGAATTTCGCTTTTGACATGATGGTTGTGTGTAACTTGATCATTTTATGAATGGAGATGAATAATCTAGATTCTATAGTTTGGTCGTCATACACATAGTTTGTAAAATTTACTGTGACCCGAGGTACTTTTTGGCTCATTTGACAAAATTCTAAGTCATGGCTGGCATAGAAGTTATGTTTTGGTTTTGGCATCGCGTGAGCAGTATACTGTTCCAATGTACTTCGATTGTCATTTGGTCAAGAATTTTATGCGAGAGTTGGTGTCTTTCTCAAATTTGCAACTTGTAAGTTGTAACTGCACTTATCTCCTAAAGTAGTGTTTCCTCAAATAGGTAAAAATTCCAACATGGGTTCATGGGAATGAAGTAACTGAGTTTGTTGGCATTGGGGCTCGATTTGGCCCCACATTGGAATCAAAGGAGAAGCGTGCTAATCAGACGAGGCTTGCCTTTGCAGACCCAACGGATTGTTGTAGCAATCCTAAGAATAAGGTTGATCTTGCATTCCTTTTGTGAAACATGATTCCACTTATTAGACACTTCTATAAGGATGTAGCAAACTCACCGTTTAGGTCTTGATTGAATGATAGCTCACTGGTGAGTCCATCCTGGTGCACCGAGGTAATTGCAGTTTCACCAGAAAAGCAAAAGTTGCAGAGGCTGCTGGCGCTTCAGCGATCATCATTATAAACAACCAAACAGGTTTTGGTGCTCTAATTTCAACATTTTCCTCAGTAATGCTCGATTTCCTTTTTCCTTGTTCTAATAATGAATATGGGCTCTTAACCTTGATATGTACTTCTGCATACTGCTGTAAGCTACATAGCAGTCATTATAAAATTTCCAATTGTTGTTATACAATCAGTTTTCCAGTTTTGTTTCTTGATATGCACAGGCCAAGGGTTTAAATATAATTTTATGTTCTCTTATTTCTTTTTAGAGCTCTTCAAGATGGTTTGTGAGCCCGATGAACCTGATGTGGACATCGGTATCCCTGCCGTGATGCTCCCACAAGATGCAGGTACAAGCCTGATAGAGTTTCTCAGGAACAGCTCTGCAGGTAGGCTTATTATATTTTACTTTTCATTAGTCGGGGGGGTTTCGAGAGGGATGCAGGTTAGACATGCATATCTTACTTGTGGCCAGCTAGCTCCTTTATCATGCTTCACTGAATTTAACATGGTCCCTATCCATGTGGATTTGTTCCCACCATTGTGACTTACAGACTTTCCATCTGTTCAGTTTCGGTGCAGCTGTACTCTCCGAAACGTCCAACGGTTGATGTTGCTGAAGTGTTTTTATGGCTTATGGCGGTTGCTACCATATTATGTGCTTCTTATTGGTCTGCATGGAGTGCCAGAGAAGCAGCAATTGAGCAGGACAAGTTCTTGAAAGTAAGTCACAGTCATTTCTCGATTATATTTCCCCCTCTCTAGTGACAGTCAATTCATCTTTTAGATACATGAATGCTCATTGCACCTCTCCTTGACAATTTGGTTGAACTATGTATCTGCTCTTGTAGGATGGCTCAGATGATTATGGTGGCAAGGAGGTGACTCATTCCGGTGGTGTATTGGACATCAGCACAGCATCGGCACTTCTGTTCGTAGTGGTCGCATCTTGCTTCTTGATTATGCTTTACAAGTTGATGTCCTTCTGGTTTATTGAGGTTCTGGTGGTCCTATTTTGCATCGGTGGCGTTGAGGTATGTCATAGCTTTTGAAGACATTAGTTGATGATGTATCCTCTGATTTCTCTCTATCAACTTAAGCTTTTAGATGAGATGATCACATAGTTCATAATGGTATTAGAGCAGGCAAAAGTCCCAGGATCAAGTCTAACCATCACCGTATTAGCGAAAAGAATTTTCATGTGCTTGGCCAAGAAAAAGAGTCAAGCCTGCATGTGAAGGACGTATTGAAGACATAATTAAGTAATTAATAGTAACTAATAACGTGCTCTCTGTAAAGCTTAAGCTTTAAGATGAGATGTATCACATAGTTCCAATGTACCGAATGAGGAGCCTACACCCAAGGATACAATATACTCTCTCTATTCCAACTTATGTGACATTTTCCTTACTAGTACGTTCCAAAATGGATACATTTCTATATCTAGAAACAATATAACTTTAAACTTTCTATTTTACCCTTAATCAAAAGCTTTTATAGTCACACAAATGTTATGGAATGTTTTATTTTTTTATAACCGTGGTGTCCGGCCCAGCTTGCACGTACTTCGACTAATTCCACGGGATATTAGTTACCTCCGACTAGTAACAGGTACCGAGTAACTCTGTTCACCAAGGTTTGGACAAATGAGAAGAATCACCTAGTGTTTTTGCCTCCGCTGGGATTTGAACCTAAGACCTCATGGTTCTCAACCCACTTCATTAACCACTAGTCACACCCTTGGGGGCAAATGTTATGAAATATTTAAGACCACAAGTTTCAGATGTGCTATAACTATACAAATATTATGGCATGTCTAAGATCACAAGTTTCAAAAGTTTTCCCTTTTTTCTTAAACTCCGTGTCTTCATCACATAAATTGAAACGGAGGGAGTATTAATTGTAGTTCCACTAGTAAAGCTCTAAAAATAGCAACTAAGGGCATTTTAATATGTACTTCTGGATAACTTCCATGTGTAGGTGATTTGATTTTAGGTAATGACTTGCTAGCTTGGGATAGTTATGTATAGGAAGTATATGAACAAAATAAGATCATCTTGTCTCAACGTGACAACGTATGAAGTCCATCCTGACACTTTTCCCTCATTGTAATTGCAGGGTCTACAAACCTGTTTGGTGGCATTGTTATCATGGTATGTTTATTGTATTGGTGTTACTAATTGTTATTTTAGTTATGGTGTCTTAAATGGTTTGTTGTGCAAAAATAAGCGAGGGCGAAGAGGAAGTGGATTGGAAGAGAATACAATTGGGACCAAACTGAAACTTTCCCCCTTTTCCATTATTTGGTATTCTTGGGTGGTTGGCTGATTCAATCCCCGCCAATCTTTTGTTCTGTTAACTATTGTAGTGGTAAAATACAAAATCCCTCTCATTTAATGAATGAAGGTGCTCATTAGTTTTATATTTCCACTATCCCACTTCTCTTTTTCCAATTCAAAAATTTATTATTAAGATATGTGTTCCTCCGACTTTCTCAAAGAAAAATGTGTTCCTCCGAGGAAAACCAGGAATGAGGGCAGCAGGCAAATTACCAATACAAGTTTCTATCAACTATACATTCTTTAAGTCCTCCTTAAACTTCTCCTGTGAGTTCAAGGACCTCAAGTGTAGTTCTCGGACTTGGAGAATTCAAATATACGCACATTAATGTCATACACTGCAATAATAGCATGACACTCATAAGCAAAGATCAACATATGTGGATTGAGATCTGAAAGCAACAAGAACTATGCCTCAGTCCCAAACAAGTTGGGTCAGTGATTTGAATCGTTTTCTTTCTTCAAGCTTAGCTCATACAATCACTACCAAAATAAAATAAAAGCGAAAGGAATAAGATTTGGAAGCACTGTAATTAAATAATTGGTAGAGAACAATGACAGAGGAAGTGTTCTCCCTGAGCAAACCAAATGAGAGGAAAAATTATAAAAGATTAGCTCTTCCATTTTTAATTCAAACCATAGCATTTCAGAAGTCTTTTGTCGTAGTCTGTGCCTTTAATTTGAATTTTTAGTAGTAGTTCAGAAAGGCATCCATCTCTTGACTTATCTCCGCGAAAAATATTAAACTACTAACTATTACTAGTAAGGGTGAAATGGCAAAGAATAACAAACAGTTCACTTAGTAAACAGAGATACCAAACTATGGCGATTTAGCAGACTTCTAAGGAAGTACTTTTATGTGGCACTTTTGTATTTTAGAAAATTGAAAAGGTGTGTATATAAAGTCTTAGTCATAGATAAGTCGTTTGACTCCTTGAAGTGGAAAAATGTCTAATCTGTGTAGGATAGTGGCCCCTTTAAGAATTTCAAGTAGCCTTTTCTGAAATCTATGATTTTTCAGTTACTTGGAATTATTTGGTTTCAAGTAGTCGTGTTTTTGAGGAAGGCAAAGAATTCTTTTAAAAAAGAAATAGAAATGATATCGTTTTCGCAGTAGAATACTTCAAAATTGTTTGGGCATCTCATAGGCTTGGGTTTCCTACGGCTCATCAGGTTAAGCATTTTAGTCTATTTGAGTTCCGTTCAATCTATCATGTTTGATAGGGCTATCCTTTCAGAATAGAGCAGTTACAGTTACATTTGGTAATTGCTACTCACCCGTCATCATCAATAGTATTGGTGATGGTCTGATGGATACTAGATTTCTATTACTTTATTCTTGAAACAAGGTGTAATTCACTTTACATACCATAATGCCATTTCATAAGTTGGTCCTCAGACACGTGGCTAATGGTCATTTTTATAGTTTCAGATGGTTTGAACATGCTCATGAATCGGTTATTAAAGTTCCACTTCTGGGGCCTGTTTCATATCTTTCGCTGGCAATTTCTCCGTTCTGCTTAGCTTTCGCTGTTATGTGGGCGGTTTTCCGCCGTGTCTCCTTTGCTTGGATAGGTCAAGACATACTTGTAAGAACTATTATCATATTACACTTGTTACCTTTTCAAGTTTTTGTCTTCATTTTCAAAATCCAGCAGTCTACCTTTATAGTGCAATGATCTACCCACGGTTAAAGATATGCTTTAATGTAACGTTTGGCATGGGATGATGTGTAATCACTGGTATGCAAACGGTTTTGATATTTTCTTCTGCGCAAGTGGAAATTGTAAAGGATTAACATTTTGTAGTGGTGATTGAAACTTATTCAATCGAAGAATAAACTTGTTTTTATGTACTTCAAAGAAAAAAAAAAAGCTGTTTGTATTTTGTCAACATGAAGCCATGATATAGTTAAACAAAAGTGTAGACATGTACCTAAATATATTTATTGTGAGAGAAAAAGTTGTATTATCAAAATTCTGGTAAAAACCTCAGCACTTATATTGACCTACCTGCATTCTTGGACACCTTTTTATCTCTCTTTTATAAAAAGAATAATTGTAACTTTCTTTCCCATGGAAGTATTATACTTCAGCTGTGATATCGTATTTTCTGTAAAAAATGAAATTAATCATACCTGTAAAGAGTAATTTATGGAAACATGGGAAATGTGATGTTGTAGCTTCTTGGTCCGAGTTAGTTTGTTTAGTGTGTGTTTATGCCGAGAGATCAGCGGGCATGCTTTTGGAATTCTGCTTGTATTTTTTTCCCATGGGTTACCTGATCTCAAGAGACAAAAATATTAATTATTTTTAATTTTTTATATATTATAGCGAAAAGACATTCTTATTAAAAAAGAGGTAAAAATACATGTATTAATTAAGTCGTTTGGACATTATATGAGTTGATGTTGGTAAAAAAGAGTATCTAAGGTTGAAGTTGGAAAAAAGTTTATGGAAGTTGAAATTGTGTCTCAGACATGAACTTCACTTGGAAACAGAGTTTGTGGAAGTTTAGGTTTTTGTAAGTGGAATCCATCTTTTCTTTATTTTCTTGAAATGCACCTTCAAATCAATATTTTAATCATTTGAAGTTCAGTTTTTGCAAGTATGAAATAGTAACTATGCCGAAGTGGAGCCTTAGACTTGAGAAGAATAATATACATTAGTTGGTGCTTCATGTGTAAGGAGGAGGGAAGCATGTGAACCACCTATTAGTACAGTGCCAGTTCAAAATTAGATTGTGAAGCATAGTTAATCAGGTCAGCAATGCCAAGAATTGTCGGATTACTTGGAGGGAGATTCAGGAGGAAGAAAAAGAGGAAAGCACGGGAGGTGACCCTCTTTATGCTCATGTGGTCAATTGGAAGGAGAAAAGTAAAAGAGCATTTATGGGAATTGAAAGTTCTTATGCAAAGTACACGTGATATTCCAATAAGCGTCAAAGTTCGGGTTGTATGTAGATCAACATATTGCTACATAACTTTTCGTTTTTGTATTTACCTTGTATTTGTGGTGTATACCTTTCTCGGCCTTTTGGCTAAGATCAAGTATAGTATCTGTTTTTATCAGTTTAATATTCCCTCCATTTCAAAAAGATTGTTTTAGTTTGATTTGGCACAAAAACTTTAATAAAGAAGAGTTTTTTGAGATATGTGGTCTTAAATAAGCCATAACATTTGTGTGGCTGTAAAACTTTTGAAACTTGTGGTCTGAAACCTACCATAGCATTTGTGTGGTATTAAAAGCTTACTATTAAGGAAATATTGAAAGGTGCCAATCTTTTTGGAACAGACTAATAAGGAAATAGTGTCAATCTTTTAGAAAGAGAGGGAGTATCTTGTATATGTAGTGTATATCGCTTCAATTAATGAAGAATTTACCTTATCAACAGAGAATATGATTTGAGCTAAGAGCTTGATGATCTTATTTTCTTCCTTCTCTTAACTAGGGTATTGTGTTGATCATTACCGTTCTTCAGATCATACGAGTTCCCAATCTCAAGGTAAATCAATTCATTGTGCTGCATTTCTCATTATGCTGTGGATTTTGTTATGTAATTGTTACTGGTATTTACACCACAAGCAAATCATTTTTTGACAGCACCTTTCATTCCTTCCTTAATGTGGTTCCCCTAATTTATACGTCAACTAGTGAGTAGATAAGTGCTCAAAAAGCTAAAGTTTACAGACTTCATTTTCTGTGCTTCTCCTCGTTTTCTTCCTCCTAACAGAGCATTGTGAAATGGTTTTGTCGCCCTCCTGTTTATCTTGTACTTCTGTTGGCCTTTCAACTATCATGCAACTAAGCAATTGTAACGATTAAGCACAGTAAGGAGTAATAGTATGTTTCAGAAAGCTATCTTCGGATTAGATTACTTTTTTGTTCTCTCTAAAATCAAACTGTGGCTCTTTAACAGGAACTGGCAGTGAAACTAATTAATTTATTTTTCTTTGACCTTATCAGGTGGGAACAGTTCTTCTCACTTGTGCATTCTTCTATGACATTTTTTGGGTATTTGTTTCCAAATGGTTGTTCCACAAGAGTGTTATGATAGAGGTATGCGCATGGTTGATTGTTTGTTTCTACTTTAGGCTCGCTTACGCGCTTTCCACCCAGCCTGTCACAGAATGGAAATTTGTTGATGTTGACTAATGTATATTTGTTGGCTTCTGTGGCAGGTTGCACGTGGTGATAATAGCGGAGAAGATGGAATTCCCATGTTACTGAAAATCCCACGAATGTTTGATCCTTGGGGTGGCTACAGCATCATTGGGTTTGGCGACATAATTTTACCAGGATTAGTAGTAGCATTTTCATTAAGGTTTGACCACTACCTGAATGATAATTGCATTTCGTCCATCAATATAGTTCCACAAAGCCCCATATATCTAACACCAGGATTACTTGTAGTGTTCATGTCAAGATTTGCCGCGGAGCTGTATGATAGTTTCACTTTATCATAAGAAATGGCTGTTTTTTTTTTTTTTTTGGGGGGGGGG
>AWOL01S0006282.1:208579-243075 GCA_000715115.1 Nicotiana otophora
TAAGAGTACTTTCTTTTTTTCATGTCGTAAATAGAGTTTTTTTATTTCAACAAAATGAGTATTCTTTTCACGATTTAGAAAAAGTATTTTCTTTCATTTCAACAAACTAAGTATTTTCTTTTCCTGACGTAGAAAAAATATTTTCTTTCGTTTCAATAAAACGAGTATTTTCTTTCATTTCAACAAAACGAATACTTTCTTTTCATAATGTAGAAAAAATATTTTCTTTCATTCAACAAAATGAGTAATTTCTTTTTATGTTGTAGACGATATTTTCTTTTTCAACAAAAAAAGTATTTTCTTTTTAGTTATAGAAAATAGAGTTTCGGAGGGGGAGGGGGGAGGGGAGGAGTACAGGAAACATAAGGATTTTGGGAAAGGTGAGTTGAGGAGAGTAACATAAAAAATTATTTTCCTAAAAATATTTTATACTCTCTAAACAAACACTAAAAAATATTTTTCGGAAAAAGTTTTTCACTCACAACCAAACAAGGAAAAACTAAAGTGATAAAACTACTCATTTTCCATGAAAAACATTCTCTTTCATACCAAACACACCCTATATGCAAAAAATATGATCAAAGAAAATCTTATTTTACTCTCCAAATAGTATATGTTAATTCTTTTTTAACAAAGGGAGTATTATATAAATAATAATAATTCAATTAATTTAAATATTGATTAATAAAGGGCCTAAAATTCCAAATTTAAAGATGATATTAAAGACTTTTGTTTACCCGAAAAACAGATAGAGTTGAATTTATACGTAGTTCTAAGGATACGTGGTGTAACTCGGTACAAATCGAAAAAGTAAGTAGAAATATATATCGAATATTGAATGTAAAAAAGGAATGAAATACAAACCAAATTGAGTAAAGAATGATTTATAAACAAGCAAGATGAATCAATGTCAAAGATCAAAAAGGATAATCCCTGCTATATATCAGTGTAATAATCTTTGAAATGTGAGTGTATCAATGTTTGCTTCTCTGGATGTTCAATGCGTTTACAGAAATGATACCTATTCTTAATATAATGAAAATATCCTACTTTGGATATAATAAAAAATACATAATGGAAATCCCGTGATAGATTAATTAATTAGCTTTTTCTTAATTCCCACCGAGATTCTCTCCCTAAGTGCGGCTGCAACGACTCTTTGTCTCTAAGCTTGATCTTGGTCGGTTCCGGTATTGGTCGATCTCTGGATCTCGAGCTCGATATTGATTCGAGCTTGATACTGACTGGGCTCGGAACTGACCCGTCTCTGGCTCTTGAGCTCGATAATCTACTTCATATCACAACTCGATATTGATTCGAGCTCGATATTGACTTGAGCTCGATATTGACTCGAGCTCGATATTGATGGGTCCCCGAACCTTGAGCTCGATAACCTGACTTTGCTTCTTATCCCGATGTTACAATGACGACCCTCGGTTTATCATGTTCTAATCTCGACCAATTTATACGGAGGGCAAACTCGGATTTGACCGTATACAGATAGTCCCCTCGTTTCTCGAAAATAATATGGCGAGAAACGATATGACTTTCCAACGATATGACTAGATATACACTGACGTCCGCATCGGGCCCGACCATAATGTACGTGATAAATGTCCCGTCGGTTCAGTTACCAAGGCATTAAATGTGTGTTAATCGATGTCGGCTACTGCTAGTTTTGAACCGTCATTGTGCAATCTATAAATAGCCTCCTTCGTTCATCATCTCAAACTTTTACTTTCAACTCTTCTCATTCTAAACTTTTACAGTACTTCGTCATCTGCAAAATTACCTATTTTCAAGTTCTGAAAATTTCTTTGCTTGTTCTTCACCATCCACCAAAATATTTCAATTTTCCGTCTTCTTTGCTCTTTGAAAATTTAGATGGCCAAGATATCTAAAACTGTTCCTCAAAAAGAGGCTGCTTCCGCATCTCGGCCGGTCGGTGAGAAACTGGTGGTGGAACCACGCCTTAAAGAACTCGTTCCCGGGGGATATGTTATTGATTTTGATTTTAAAGTTGATAAACTCTCTTCGGTTGCTGGTCGATGCGAGTCAGTATCGAGATACATATGGTCGATACCAATAAGTTTCCTTGATGTAGTGAAGAAAGATTGTAATTGGGTAAACAAAGAGGCCGTGATACCGACACCGGAGGAATCGATCACTACTCACGTGAAAGGGCACCTGAGCGTTTATACTTATCCTTTCACGCTGGGTCCCCTCGATCCAGTCATCATCGATTTTTGCAAGAAATATCAGGTGACCCTTGGCCAAATTCATCCTTCTTTCTGGAGGATCGTGATCTTAATTCGTTTCTTTGTGAGTAAAATCGACGGGCTCCCCTTCACCCTCGACTACCTTATAAGATTGTATAGTCCTCAACTTTAACGAGGCGGACTTATAAAGCTTCAACGTCGTGCCACCAAGGTGTTCACATCGAGCATAGATGAAGATAAGGATCGGGGCTGGATGGGCCGGTTTGTTCGAGTGAAAACCTCGGACCTAATCCCGGCAGAGAGCATGCCATTTCCTGAGAAATGGAATATGAAACGTAAGTACGATCCCGTTTTAAATTTCTGTTTGTCTTACTTCTTCCCCCTTTCTTATTAGCGTTTTTCTTGATGTAGCCGTTGCTTGGATGTCGGGTGCAGTTTCTCACCTCGAGAACTGGGTCAAAAACCTGGTCTCGACGTCAACATTTGCCGAGCGCTCATGGCGCGATTTGTTGAAGAGTCGATGGGAAGCTCGTACTCATGGTAAGCTTCATCTTGGTTTACTGATTGATTTGTCATTCGAGGTGATATATTTACTCGAAGCATGGGTTTTACTTATCTTCTTCTTCCTTCGCAGGTCTTGGAAAAGATGCGGTCATGAGGCCCCCGACCGGTGGTGAAGAAGTTTTACCGCCTGTCTCAAAGCCATTGAAGGAAAATAAGAGAAAAAGGACCTTGGACCCCGAGGGTAAAAAACCTAAGAAGAGGGCAGTCCGTAAGCCCAAGGGAACTACAATCCCATTGGCTATGGAGTCGGTCCTGCGTCTGAAGGATGAAGAAGAAGAAAAAGGCAACTCTAGGCTGGTGGCCCGTGCACGGGCTGGCACCGATATTGGTAAAACTTCGGGATCGATGGGGACCAATTCTGTTTCTCTTAGGTCCGACAAGGTCGAAGAACATACTTCGACTCAAGTTCCAGAGCAAAGGGGAACCGAGGACGTTATAATTCGGGGCAAAAAACCAATCGAAGAGGCGGTTGACAAAGATGCGGGAACCGAGCTTGAGGTTCCCCGAGATGGAGACAGTGCCTTGAAAGATGTGATCGGGGCAATAGAAATTGGTGATTCCCCTTCTTTTCCTTCATTTTCCCAGTCTATGATACATGACGCCCAAGCCGTGGAGGTTTATGATGGGGAGGGGTTCCATGGAGAGGAAGACCATTTCCATGGTTATTTTGTTGGGATAGAAGATGCTGTCGGTCCGAGCGATTCAGAGGTTTTGAAGAAGAGCTCGGGCAAAGTGGGGATTCCTCGTATATTCGACGATGCTCAGCAGGCCCTGAATCGGGTAAGCTTGCTTTCCCTTTATCAATTTTCATACTTGTATTTTTCTTCTTTCGTATAACTCCTCTTTATTTTTTGTAGGCTTCTGCACTCTGTCACGAAGCATTTTTCCGATCTCGAGGGGAGCTAAGCCGGTCTGAAGCTGAAATTCGAAGGCTTACTGAGTAGAGAGATGCCCTTAAGCTTCTGAGTGAGCAGAAGGAAGGAGAAGCAAAAGGACTTCGGGTCGAGCTAGAAGCAGCTCGGAAAGAACAAGCCGACTTGTCCGAGCAGGTAAAGAGGATCCTTGAAGTTACTGATATTGATTTGAGCGTGACGACTAATAGTTCGGTCTCGCAGGTTCAACAAAAGCTCGATGTGATTGGGAAACTTCGTGCCGAGGTAGACGCAGTGAAAGTGGGGCCGAAAAATGGAAAACGAACATGGATCGCCTTGCCGCTGAAAAGGAGACCGCCCAGACTCAACTGGCCTCGGTTGAGGAACAACTTCAGAGCTCGAAAGAGAGAGCCTTGGTGCAAGCCAAGAATATCGAGGAGTTCCAGTCTCGGTTGGACTCAGTGACTTCTGATCGAGAAAGATTGGCCTCGGAACTGGCAGCGGCCAAAGCGGGGGCCGAAATAGCCATGGCTAATGTTGATACAATGGTGGTTGTTTATTGATCCGATGCTGAAGTCGCTCAAGTTCGAGCAAAGGAGGTTGCCGAGGATGCTCAAGCTCGATCGAATTAGGTGTCCGAGCATGCTAAATGCCAATCTCGGAGGGAAACTCTAGAGGAGATCCATGCTCGTGGCTTCGATCTTTTAGCCGAGATCGAGAATGCAAAAGAGCTTGAAGCCGGAGCCAGAGTGTTGGCCTTTCCCGATGATGATGATACCGGGAGTATGAGCAGTTCTGAGAGCGGAGGCTTTGAGGGTGAAGATGCTGCTCCTGGAGAGGACTAAGCCCTTTTAGTATTTTTCTTCTTCCTTTTAAGACCGTTTTGGTCTTTTTGTAGAAAAACTTGATTGACCATGGTGCCCTTGTAAATGATTTTGGTATATAAAAGCTTAGTATTTCTTTTTGTGGCTTTCGAATCTTTTGCCTAATTTATACAAAGGCCAAAAGGTGCCTCAGCATGAGATAATTATTTGAAAGTCTAAGTAAGTGTTCGAACTCGATCATTTCTTATAGGTAGTCCCCAAGTGGATGTTCGAATTTGAACTGAGATAGCTTTTTTTTTTAAAAAAATAGGGTTCAAGTGAAATGATTTGTTCGAACTTGAATTTATGTAGCCCTTAGCTTTATGGTCGGGTGAAAATGATTTCTCGAACTCGAGTTAAGGCAGCCCTTAGTCTTTTCAGTTGAGTGAGAATGATTTCTCGAACTCGAATTAATGGAAGCCCTTGGGCTCGATAGATAGTCCCCGAATGAGAATGGTTGCTCGAACTCGAGTTAGGGTAGCCCTTAGGCTTTATAGTCGAGTGAGGATTTGCTCAAACTCGAATTAAGAGTAGCCCTTAGGCTTTATGGTCGAGTGAATATTTGCTCGAACTCGAACTAATGTAGCCTTTAGGCTTTATGGTCAAGTGAGTGTTTGCTCGAACTCGAAGTAATGTAGCCCCTAGGATTTTCAGTCGAGTGAGAATAATTTCTCGAACTCGAATTAATGGCAGCCCATGGGCTCGATAGATAGTCCCCGAGTGAGAATGGTTACTCGAACTTGAGTTAGGGTAGCCCTTAGGCTTTATAGTCGAGTGAGGATTTGCTTGAACTTGAATTAAGAGTAGCCCTTAGGATTTATGGTCGTGTGAGTGTTTGCTCGAACTCGAACTAATGTAGCCCTTAGGCTTATGGTTGAGTGAGCGTTTGCACGAACTCGAACTAATGTAGCCCTTAGGCTTTATGGTCGAGTGAGTGTTTGCTCGAACTCGAATTAAGGTAGCCCTTAGGCTTTTCAGTCGAGTGAGAATGATTTCTCGAACTCGAATTAATGGCAGCCCTTGGGCTCGATGGATAGTCCCCGAGTGATAATAGTTGCTTGAACCCGAGTTAGGGTAGCCCGTTAGGCTTTATAGTCGAGTGAGGATTTGCTCGAACTCGAATTAAGAGTATCCCTTAGGTTTTATGGTCGAGTGAGTGTTTGCTAGAACTCGAATTAATGTAGCCCTTAGGCTTATGGTTGAGTGAGCGTTTGCTCGAACTCGAACTAATGTAGCCCTTAGGCTTTTCAGTCGAGTAAGAATGATTTCTCGAACTCGAATTAATGGCAGCCCTTGGGCTCGATAGATAGTCCCCGAGTAAGAATACTTGTTCGAACTCGAGTTAGGGTAGCCCTTAGGATTTATAGTCGAGTGAGGATTTGCTCGAACTCGAATTAAGAGTAGCCCTTAGGCTTTATGGTCGAGTGAGTGTTTGCTCGAACTCAAACTAATGTAGCCCTTGGGCTTTTCAGTCGAGTGAGAATGATTTCTCGAACTCGAATTAATGGCAACCCTTAGGCTCGATAGATAGTCCCCGAGTGAGAATGGTTGCTCGAACTCGAGTTATGAGTGAGTGTTTGCTCGAACTCGAACTAATGTAGCCCTTAGGCTTATGGTTAAGTGAGAGTTTGCTCGAACTCGAAGTAATGTAGCCCTTAGGCTTTATGGTTGAGTGAGAATGATTTCTCGAACTTGAATTAATGGCAGCCCTTGGGCTCGATGGGTAGTCCCCGAGTGAGAATGGTTGCTCGAACTCGAATTAAGAGTAGCCCTTAGGCTTTATGGTCGAGTGAGTGTTTGCTCGAACTCGAACTAATGTAGCCCTTAGGCTTATGGTTGAATGAGCATTTGCTCGAACTCGAAGTAATGTAGCCCTTAGGCTTTATGGTCGAGTGAGAATGATTTCTCGAACTCGAATTAATGGCAGCCCTTGGGCTCGATGGATAGTCCCCGAGTGAGAATGGTTGCTCGAACTCGAGTTAGGGTAGCCCTTAGGCTTTATAATTGAGTGAGGATTTGCTCGAACTCGAATTAAGAGTATCCCTTAGGCTTTATGGTCGAGTGAGTGTTTGCTCGAACTCGAATTAAGAGTATCCCTTAGGCTTTATGGTCGAGTGAGTGTTTGCTCGAACTCGTACTAATGAAGTCCTTAGGCTTTTCAGTCGAATGTGAATGATATTTTGAACTCGAACTAATGGCAGCCCTTGGGCTCGATAGATAGTCCCCGTGAGAATGGTTGCTCGAACTCGAGTTATGACAGCCCTTAGGCTTTATAGTCGAATGAGGATTTGCTCGAACTCGAAATGAAAACAACCCTTAGGCTTTATGGTCGAGTGAGTGTTTGCTCGAACTCGAAATGAAAACAACCCTTAGGCTTTATGGTCGAGTGAGTGTTTGCTCGAACTCGAACTAATATAGCCCTTAGGCTTATGTGGGGATTGATCTCGTTAAGGTTTTGGTTGGCAGTCCCCGGTTATTGGGGTAATGGTCGGCCCTTAAGCCTGTTTGCATAATAGATCACGAAATAGAGGAATTTTTCTGAGATATGAGATATCGGTAAAGAAGAAATTTCTCTTTATAAGTCATTATACATGTGTTCATGTTTTGTTCCAGGGCTCAAGCAAACTACACGAGCATGGTTCGTTTTGACCATTTGGACCTTACAATTTTCCTATCGAAACCCTGTTGTCATGAAGTAACTTTCATGCATCGAACTTGATATATTCGAGGATAATGCCCCCCAGTATTCGAGGTTGATTGTAAAGAGGCCTCAGATACTATTGAATTGTTCTAAGTTAGCACGATCAATGGTTGCCTCATTAAAAACCTTGCCGAAAAATCTATTTTGGACAAAAATGGTCTAAGGGAAAAAGAGTGCAACGTATTCTTTCAGGCCTGAAGGCTTCGAGTTGAGTAATCCATCCCCGTTTCTGGTCGAACACTTGCAAGGGTTAATTTCAAAATATAAATGAACATAGGAGAGTCGTACCTTAATAGTAGTATCGGTTTTGGTGCGACACGTTCCAGTTGCTTGGTAGTTGTTTGCCATTTATCACACCGAGCTTGTAGGATCCTTTTCCGATAATATTGAGAACCTGATACGGTCCTTCCCAGTTCGGACCAAGTTTCCCTTCATTAGGATTTCGGGTTTTGAGGGTGACTTTCCTTAACACCAAGTCCCCGATTTCAAAATGTCGAAGGTTGGTTTTTCGATTATAGTACCTTTTGATTCGCTGTTTTTGGGTGGCCAGTCGGACGAGAGCGGCTTCTCATTTTTCGTCCAATAATTCTAGGCTCGTGTTCATGGTTTCGTTATTCGACTCATTTGTCGCATATCGAAACCTGACGCTAGGTTCTCCGACCTTAACTGGGATAAGAGCTTCGGCGCCATAAACCAACGAGAATGATGTTGCCATGATACTGGATTTAGATGTTGTGCGGTATGCCCATAGGACTTCCGAGTAGTATTTCTCTCCATTTTTCTTTAGCGTCGGTTAATTTTTTCTTAAGATTTTGGATGATGGTTTTGTTGATCGATTCGGCCTGTCCGTTCCTGCTGGGATGATAAGGTGTTGATAGGATCCTTTTTGATTTTGTGATCCTCGAGAAATTTAGTTACTTTGCTACTGATAAATTGCTTTCCATTATCACATACAATCTCGGATGGTATCACGAATCGACATATTATGTGATCCCAAATGAAGTCTATCACCTCATTTTCTCTAATTTTCTCGAAAGCCTGTGCTTCAACCCATTTAGAGAAATAACCAGTCATAAACAAAATAAACTGAGCCTTACTTGGGGCCGATGTGAGGGGGCCAACGATGTCCATCCCCTATTTCATGAAAGGCCATAGAGATAAGACCAAGTGGAGTAGTTTCCCAGGTTGATGAATCATGGGCGCATGCCTTTGGCATTTGTCGCATTTTCAAATGAACTCCCTTGCATCCCTGTTCATATCGGTCCAATAATATCCTGCGCTGATTATTTTGTGGACCAACGAATCGGCACCGAAAGGATTTTCACAAGTGACCTCGTGAATTTCACGTAGGATGTAATCGGTGTCTCCCGGTCCCAAACATATTGCCAGTGGACCGAACGTCCTCCTAAATAGCGTTCCGCCTTCAAACAAGGTGAACTGTGCTGCCTTTGTGCGCAGATCCTCGATTCCTTTGGATCTGACGGAAGCTTCCCGTTCTTGAAGTACTCTATGTATTTGTTTCTCTAATCCCAGGTTAAACTCGTGGAGTTTATCTCGGCGTGGCCTTTTTTGATTACCGACCTCATGAGTCGTACGACAGTCCCCGAGTTGAGTTCGCCATCCTCGACCGATGAACCTAAGTTTGCAACAGCATCGGCCTCGCTGTTCTGCTCTCGAGGTACATGTTGCAATGTCAATGTATAGTAACTTGTAATTTATCCAAGTACCTCTGCATTCGATCTTCTCAGAATTCAAAAGTCCTGTTAACTTGGTTTACCACGAGGAGGGAATCACACTTAGCTTCTATGATCTCTTCTCCCAAGCTCCTAGCTAGTTCGAGACCTGCAATCATGGCCTCATACTCGGCCTCATTGTTAGTCAATTTCGTAGTTCTGATAGACTGTATAATTACATTACCTGTGTGTGATTTTAGTACGATGCCTAATCGGACCCCTTCGCGTTCGAGGCACCGTCCGTGAAAAGGGTCCAGACTCCCGAAGAGGTACCCGGTTTTATAAGTAGCTCCCTTTCAATCTCGGGCACGAGGGTTGGCAAAACGTCAGCCATGAAGTCTGCCAAGATTTGAGACTTGATAGGGGTTCGGGGTCGATACTCGATATTGTACCTACCGATTTCTATGGCCCATTTGGCCAACCGACCCGAAAGCTCGGGTTTGCACAAAATGTTTCGAAGAGGATAATTTGTTACAACATGTATCAGATGTGATTGGAAATATGGTTTTAATTTCCTAGAGGCGCTTATTAAAGCAAGCGCTAATTTTTCTAAGTGTGGATATCTAGTTTCGGCCTCGCCTAAGGTCCGGCTGGCAGAATAAATAGGGAATTGCGTACCTCGTTCTTCTCGAACCAGGACTCCGCTTACAGCTATCTCCGAGACAGCTAAGTACAAGTAAATCTGTTCGTCCACTTTCGGGGTATGAAGCAGAGGCGTACTCGATAAATACCGCTTTAGTTCTTCCAAAGCGTGTTGGCATTCCAGAGTCCATGCAAAGTTGTTTTTCTTATTAAGGAGTGAGAAAAATCGGTGGCTCCTATCTGAGGATCTCGAAATGAATCGTCCCAAGGTGGCTATGTCCTCGATAGCTTTGATTTTATCGGGGTTGATTTCGATTCCTCGGTTGGACACCATGAAACCAAGAAACTTGCCCGATCCAATCCCGAATGCACATTTTTCGGGGTTGAGCTTCATATTATACTTCTTTAGTACGTCGAAAGATTCCTGCAAATCCTTTAAGTGGTCTTCTGCTCGCAGGGACTTAACTAACATGCCATCAATATAAACTTTCATTGATTTTCCTATTCGTTTTTCAAACATTCGATTTACTAGGCGTTGATAAGTTGCACCAGCATTTTTTAGACCGAATGGCATTACGTTATAACAATAGGCACCGTACTTAGTGACAAATGAGGTATTTTCTTGATCCTCCGGGTTTATTCGTATTTGGTTGTACCCAGAGTAGGCATCGAGAAAACTGAGAGTCTCGTGGTCGGCCGTGGCATCGATCATACGATCGATGCTAGGTAAAGGAAAGGAATCTTTGGGGCATGCTTTGTTCAAGTCTTTATAATATATACACATTCTAAGTTTGTTTCCTTTCTTAGGGACCACCACCATATTTGCTAGCCATTCAGGGTATTTAACTTCTCGAATGGATCCTATTTTAAGAAGTTTGGTTACCTCGTCCTTGATGAAGGCATGTTTGACCTCGGACTGGGGCCTTCTTTTTTGCTTTATCAGACAGAATTTTGGATCCAAGCTCAGTCTATGAGTGGCTATCTCCAGTGGGATCCCTGTTATGTCGAGATGGGACCAAGAAAAACAGTTCATGTTAGCTATAAGAAATTGAATAAGCTTTTTCCTGAGCTCGGGATCTAACCCCGTGCCCACGTATACCTTTCGCTCGGGCAGATGTTCGACTAGCGTGATTTGCTCCAGTTCTTCGACCAATGACTAGGTAGCGTCGGTATCATCGGGGACCACAAAGGATCGAGGGAACCCATAGTCATCGTCTTCGTCAGTCTTCTGATTCTCTAGTTGGGTAGAGGCTGACGTTTCTGATTGCTATTTGGTATCATGTTCCTCCTTCGAATCTGATCCCTTTGTCGATGATAGTGTAGATATCGGAATCTCCTCATCGATGGAAAACATTTCTTTTGCGGCCGGTTGCTCTCTATAGACCGTTTTGACTCCCTCCGATGTTGGGAATTTCAGAACCCGGTGGAGGATCGAGGGTACATCTCTCATATTGTGGATCCACGACCTTCCAAAAAGAGTGTTATACCTCATATCGCCTTCGATCACGTGAAACTTCGTTTCTTGGATGGTCCCGGCCACGTTTATTGGCAGAACTATCTCGCCCTTAGTAGTTTCACATACCATATTGAATCCGCTTAGAACCAGGGTTGTGGGCATGACCTGGTCCTGTAGACCGAGATGCTCTACGACCTTCGATCTAATAATATTGGCCGAACTACCTGGATCAATTAACACACGCTTAACTTGAGTTTTATTCATAAGTACAGATATTACTAATGGGGTTGCATGATTCCTTCTACGTCTTCATCACTAAAGGACAAGATTCCTTTAGGTGTGTAATCCTGAGACCGAGATCGCTTATCTCTTTCAATCGATATCTTAGCGCGTTTAAGCACCGCCCCCTGGGAGATATCAATTCCACCGATGATCATGTGGATAATGTGTTGTGGCTATTCTTGTTCGTTTTGTCTTCTGAAATCCCTATTTTTGAAATGGTTTTTGGCCCGTTCACTTAAAAATTCTCGAAGGTGCCCTTTATTAAATAACCGGGCTACCTCCTCTCTCAGTTGCCTGCAATCTTCCGTTCTGTGACCATGAGTATCATGATATTCACATATTTGATTGGGATTCCTCTGGGCAAGATCAATTTGCAAAGGTCGAGGCCATTTAGTATCTTTGATACGCCCGATAGCCGACGCGATGATGGATGCATCGATGTTGAAGTTATATTCTGATAACCGTGGTGCTTTCTTATGTCCGGTATGCATGTCGAACCCATTCCTGTTCATCATCCCCCGAGACCCCTGGCCTAGATCACCTCTTTTATCGCCTTGTACGTGGTTACGTCTTGGTTCGTTACTCCTATGATCTCCACTATACGGCCGGTATCGGTCACTGATCGGCCTTGGTTCTCGGTTAATGTCCCTTTTAATAACGGACCCAGAACCCAACTGGTCATCTTCGACTCTAATCTTCGATTGATGCCGATTGTGAACATCGGCCCAAGTAACAACTGGGTACTCGATCAGGTTCTGCTTCAATCGTCGTGAAGCTATCGAGCTTCGTTCGTTCAGACCTTGAGTGAAAGCTTGAACATCCCAATCGTCTATGACTGGTGGTAGGTCCATTCGTTCCATTTGGAAACGAGATACGAATTCTCTTAGCATCTCGTTATCTTTTTGTCTTACCTTGAAAAGGTCCGACTTCCTGGTTTCGACCTTTATGGCTCCAGCGTGTGCTTTTACGAAAGAATCTGCAAGCATAGCAAAAGCATCGATAGAGTTAGACGGTAAATTATGATACCATATCATTGCTCCCTTTGACAAGGTTTCACCGAATATTTTCAATAATAGAGATTCGATCTCGTCGTCCTCTAGGTCGTTCCCTTTAATGGCACATGTGTAAGGGGTGACGTGTTTGTTGGGGTCGGTCGTTCCATTATATTTAGGAATTTCGGGCATGCAGAGCTTCTTGGGGATCGGTTTCGGAGCTGCGCTCGGGCGGAAAGGCTTTTATATAAATTTTTTGGAATCCAAGCCTTTCAATATCGGTGGTGCCCCCGGGATCTGATCAACTATGGAGTTATACGTTTTTACTTTTTCGTCATTTGCTTCAATCCTCCTTTCTCCTGACTCTATTCGTTTTGTCAGTTCCTCGAGCATCTTAACAATTTCGAGATTAATCCCCGATTCTTGCTCATTTGACCTTACTATAGCTGAGCCCGTTTGTGGGTGACTTCTTGGGGTGGACTGGGCTCGAGCCTGGTCGGTGCTTGGGTTTGGCTCTGCAATTGGGCTGTTGCTACTTGTTGAGCTTGCAACATTTCGAAAATCATACGCAAGCTGATTCTGTTTTCCTCAGCGTTTTGGGTATTTCGAGCTGCAGATCGAGTTCCACCATGAATGCTATTTTCAGGGTCGGAACGTTGGTTTGCCTCGACGGCCACATGTGAATTAACGTCTATTGACTCTTCGATCCGGGCTCCAACGGGATCGACGAGTGGCCTTTCATCCCCCGGCGTTAAGTTGTTGTTTTCATCTTGAAGGCCAGCTTCATTGTCGATAGGTAGGGCCATTAATTGAGAGTTCGTCGTTTTTAACCTGTAATCAAAGATACTTCCAAGAGCAAGTGTAAAATGGTGTGTTTTGCAGAGATTCATACCAAATAACCACTATTATCCTTAGCCCCACGGTGTGCACCAAACTGTTTACCTGAAAAACAGATAGAGTTGAATTTATACATAGTTCTAAAGATACGTGGTGTAACTCTGTACAAATCGAAAAAGTAAGTAGAAATATATATCGAATATTGACTGTAAAAAAAGAAATGCAATACAAACCAAATTGAGTAGAGAATGATTTATAAACAAGCAAGATGAATCAATGTCAAAGCTCAAAAAGGATAATCCCTGCTATATATTAGTGTAAAAATCTTTGAAATGTGAGTGTATCAATGTTTGCTTCGCTGGATGTTCAATGTGTTTACAGAAATGATACCTATTCTTAATATAGTGGGAAAATCTTACTTTGGATATAATTAAAAAATACATAATGAAGATCCCATGATAGATTAATTAATTAGTTTTTCCTTAATTCCCGCCTAGATTCTCTCCCTAAGTGCGACTGCAACGACTCTTTGTCTCTAAGCTTGATCTTGGTCGGTCCCGGTATTGGTCGATCTCTGGATCTCGAGCTCGATATTGATTCGAGCTTGATACCGACTGGGCTCGGTACTGATCTGTCTCTAGCTCTTGAGCTCGATAACACTACTTCATATCACAGCTCGATATTGATGGGTCCCCGAACCTTGAGCTCGATAACCTGACTTTGCTTCTTATCCCGATGTTACAATGACGACCCTCGGTTTATCATGTTCCAATCTCGACCAATTTATACGGAGGGCAAACTCGGATTTGACCGTATACAACTTCTAATATAACTATATATTTGATTTCAAAAGGCCAAAATCATCTTGCTTTTATTTTTGTTAATTACATGAATAGCTTCTTGTTACACTCGAAGAAGTTGCTTATCTTAATTGAAATATATCCTTCATGTGATAATTGATTAACGAAGAATGGAATTGCTTTTGCTTTTCTTGAATATTTCTGTATGTGTATTTAAGGTGTTAATCTGATATTGGATATTTGGATGTATCTTAAAAGTGTATTCAACTCAAAGCGGTAAATTTAAGTAGCTGATAATCACGATCATCTCAAGCTGTAATTGTTTATGATGTTGTCAAATGAAGTTTTTAGTTTTTCTAACATTTACTTTTTTCCATTAGCATTTCTGTGCACTATAATTCTCTATTATATGTAAGTTGAAGTCAAACATATCGTGGTTACCAACTTACCATACCATATATTACCAAAATGGAACTTAAAAATACCAAACCATGCCAAATTAATTTGGTCTAACAATGGTATAGTATTTTTAAAAATCGAAAACTGAAATTACCGTTGAAATTTTCAAAGCCATACCATACCGTACCGTGAACACCCCTACTTCTGCTCACTTTAGATTATTACCTGACAACAACAACAATAACTCAGATTATTACCCGAGTACCTGAATAATAATGTGTATGATGCTAATAATGTCCTCATGTTGTCCAAGGTTGCTAAGGCAGTTTGAATTGTAGCCTTTGAAACAACATATTATTATTTTTTGGTTCCCCGGTATTCGGTATTTGCATTGGAACCTGACTAAATTCGAATTTACACCGAAAAATTCCACATTGTGAGGTAACATGCTCCTTAACAAAGGCAACTCGAGGCAATATATTACCACGTCTAGTAAAAAGCTGCTCTTTAATGTCAAAAAATACTGATTGATTCCTTATTATCCGCCTAATATCTGTGGGCAGTCACTTAGTACTTGTGCTAGTGGAAAGTAGGATTTAGCCAATGAAATAGTCAAGGTGCACACATATGGATCCGAATATCACCTTTAGCCAAATAAAAAAAAGCTACTCTTTAGTATCCAACACTTCATGTTCTTTATCTCACTTTCTAATGGTTATAAATTATAGTTATTGCTCATAGATCCCACCATTACAACCCCATCACTAACACTGAACTCATTAGACTCAGTCAAAAGCAAAATAAAAAATAAAAAATTAGGTACACTGAAAAGCAAACCTAGCACACATGTACTGCACAGGGAAGAACTCATTTTCGTCATCATCATCATCTTAACGTTGCGTTGATGCACTCCCGCGGATAAAGGAACCACAGCGATCACTCCCAATCATCACATCTTTCAGTCGGGATATGGGACTAATAATCGTCTTGCCCATTCTCTGTCAATGTATAGAAAGCAAGTAGGTGAATCCAAAAATGCAATTTATCGCAGGATGAAATATTAGCGGCAAATATGAAATACGGTAATATGGTTTAAGAGAATCTTAAACCCCATAAATCATCCACGCGTATAACCTCATTAATTCAGCTTATGTTTCTCACTGTTAGGCCATCTCATCTAATGCTATAAAGACTAGGCTCTCATAGGTACTATTTGGCTGCAATCTTTCTTCAAATATTTTAACCCCACAGAAAGGATCATTAAACTCTTTAGAGGTATTCAATCTGTCTAGTTTACGAGTTAATTTTTCAGCACTCTGTCTTATCTACATGTTGTCGACTAGATCAGAAAGAAGCACAGTGAAAGCTTTCTCATACCATCAGCCCCTCCAAGACCCAATCCTATTTGTTGGGCCCTCTCTTTTAAAATAGCCTGCCTTAGTCAACTTAAGAAGAAAAAGTTAAGGCTGCTAAGGGACGCAAAATAACTTCCACTCAGAGGTTGCGAAACTAAAATTTTGTTGTAGAACTCAAAGGACAGCCAAAATACTGAGGGAAACAAGCTCAATAAGAAAAATCTACTGCCAAAATTGAGCGGTGTATTTGCATTGTAGTACGCTATGGTCTGTGTATTCCCCCACTCCCGCCACAAGCTATACCAACTCACCACAACCCTCCTCTCCTTTGAATTACCTACTGTTATCATTGCATCTCCTACGTGCACCAAGTAAAGCAAGCTACCTTCTAGAAGCCTTGGTGTCTCCCACTTTCTTTCACATCCCCCTTTTATTGCATCTCTGGATGATTCACTCTGATACAGGAAACTCACCATAAACGCCTCTCGCCTCAATATCATCGAATCCTCCCTTCCACCTCCTAAAAGACCACTCAAATAGCCGGGGAAGAAATTTCTTTATATCATTCCATTCCCATTCCCACTTTATAAATGTGTATCCAACTAGTGAAAGACATGTCAAAATAATTGACAAAGTAAAATACATATCCCACATGTATCCTGGGAACACGAATATGCACTGCTTCCAGGTAAAGCAGAATAAATATTTCAGCATTACCAAAATAATAGTGATATTTGAAAGATTGAAATCTCTTGATAACAACGGATTCAAGCAGTAAAAGAAAAGATGATCAACTTAGGAAGAAACAAAAGGGTATTGTTCAAAATGAATGAAATGGAATCTGGACAGATAAAAGGAGAAAAGAATTAGAGCAATGAGAGGGAGGACGAAGGAAAGCTAAAGAAGACACTGCAGGTCTGCTAAGTACGACAACTGGCATGCAACCAACCTGAAACGACCTTATTTAAATCCAGCAAATTGGAGTATAATCCTGTGTCTCTCGAATCCTTATCTCCATTGGAATATCTGATTTGCTAGTATTTACCTGACATTTCCCTCTGACTAGCAAAAATTAGGAAGTATAAAATCATGTAATCACCTCCTTTTCAGGAAGTTACAATCAAAAGAATCAAGGCAAAAGTTAAGTAATCAATCACTTCAACATGATTCAGCTAATTGATTAAAAAACTCACTAACAATGTCAGGACCAAGGTAGGGCATGATCAACTCAGTGAAGACGGCAGTTTGAACTACCTCAAGTAGAATAGCAATAAACTTACCTCATCATTGCCTCCAAACTGCCACTTCATTTGCACTACCTGCCACCTTTCAAGCTGCCATCTCTGACCAATAACCACAAGGCCCATAACAGCTGCAGCAATGAAAACGGACCAGAATGCATTTGCATCTTTTGCATGGGCAATAAGTGAAACAGCCCGCCTTTTCCACCACGCTTGACAAGGAAGATTTTCTGCATCATAGTTATCCTCATCTTTAGCCTTTGGAAAATTTGACATGCCTGAATCTATACCCTGGTAAAAGGGTTCAACTGGTTCTGCAACAATATTGCTTTCCTCTGTTGATGCTGACCCACACATGGGTTCTTCACTATGGAAAGAACTATAAGTAGTGGCATCAAAGAAATTCTGCTCTTTGTCCACCAAACCTAGCCCCTGCAAGACTGCATCTTCTTCAAATTCTGCACCACATGCGGATAAAATGCTACCCTTTTCATCAAATATTTGATCTCCAGGAAATTCCATTGTGCTCAGTACTTTAGTTTTTGTACTCTCTTCATATGTATCTGAATTAACCCCTTTGTCAGCAACAAATTCAGGAGAAGCATCTTTTCCACCCTGCCCGTTAAGAATCTCATCGTTATCTGGTTGAAAAGCCGAATCCTCGTGCTGATTTTGTGGAAGGACAAAGTGCCCCGACATAAACATTGGATCAGAACTTTCAGCTACATACTCTGCACTATTATCATCGACAAGGTCGACTTGTTTTGGTCCAGGGGCAGCAGCATATACTGACTGTGTAAGCGTTACAACTTCCCACTCATTTCCACGAGGAGTATTTTCCTCCCCTTTCGCAATATTTGCCATCTTTTGCAATTGGATTCAACACACTTCACATTAATCAGAGAGAAAGAGAGTGGAAATGGCAAAGTGAGTAGAGATTAGAGCTTAGGAGCTCATAAAGCATGAAACACATTCAAAAATCAAATATTTTCAAGGAAAAAAAAGGAAGGTAATAAAGAATTTTCAATACTTCTCATTTTGCAATATTTTGAACCTATCCAGTCGCTACTCGCTAGTTATCCATTGATGCTTTACAGACATAGTCATGCTACTAGCAAGTCGACAAATATCAAAAACAGAAGTCTCAAGGCAAATACTTTGTCCTGTAAAAACAATGCATATTTATACCTGCAAAACATAAAATTAGAATCTCCACTACTTTAAAACATCTCCAAACTGCTAAAACACTTCTACATATTATAACAAAATTGATATTTCATCCCTCTATTTCTAACTGTTTGCCAGCAAATTAAAACTCTCTCTCTCTCCATAATTAAGCAACATGTGCATGTGTAAAGCTTATACACAAGTTCTTAACATTCAATTTGAGCAATCAACATCTAGTTACTGAAAATACATACAAGAAGAGATATACATATACACAAATCTCCAACCGTCCGTCAAAAATCACCAAAAGAAGAAGATGCAAAAATTCCAAAACCAAAACCATATCCAATCAAGTAGTTAATAAGCTAAAGAAGAATAACTGACAGATAAGTCAATGATCATATAATCCAATCACAAAACCACAGAACCTGTTATTCCAAGTTAAATTTGTGCTGATAGTATTAAAAAAAAAGAGCTGAATTTTGGAATACTTACAGAAGTGAAAAGCAGATTAGGAGAGTTGAAGATAACGGTGCTACTGTTACTGTGAGAGAATGATTTAGAAACTGTCTCGAATAACGAGCGCAAGCATGATATATTTTTGGGGTGAAGAGGTACCGGGATAGCCGGTAACATTGTCTAGACAATTGAGGAACTTTGCAGTTAAACGATGTCGTTTGGTTGCTAACTAGGACAAAAAACTGTGGTCCCCGGTGTAGTGTGTGGATGATTGCCGGTTTTTTCGATTGCTTGCGCGAGGAGTGAAGCATCCAGACCAATTCTCGTTCATAATACATACTCCGTTGAATAGCTACTACCATATTCCTCTTTGTATTTCCAGTAAGTATAAAAAAGGCAGAAAATGATAATGATTCTGTTATGCTTATGGATAAATTTAAAATAGTCCATTAAATATATTTATGAGCATATTAACAATAACAATAATATACTCCGTATAATCTCATAAGTGGGATCTGGAGAAGGTAATGTGTATACATTCTTACCCTATCCTCTACAGGTAAAAAGACTATTTCTAATAGATCCTCGACTCAAATCAAGCATGCATAGTCACATAAGAATAGAGAAAGAAATGCAGTAGTGAAAAAGTCTAAGAAGCAATAACAACAGCATGATAATAGAAAAACCAAAACAAAAGGAACATCAAGTTATAGAAATCTAAGAATATATGGAAATACGAGAATAATGCTACTACTACTGAAATGAAAGGAAAGACGTTCGACTGCCTATTATCCTTCTACCCTAATTTTCGACCGCCACATCCTCCTATCAAGGGTGATATCCTCGGTAAGCTGGAGATGCGTCATTTCCAGCCTACTCACTTCTCCCCAGTACACTTCTTCGGCATACCTCTACCTCTCCTCATACCCACTATTGTCAATCTCTTACACCTCCTCACTGGGGCATCTGAACATCTCTCCTTCACATGCCTGAACCATCTCAGCCTCACTTCGCGTATCTTGTCCACCACAGAGGCCACACATATCTTGTCCTTAATATCTTCATTCCTGACCGCATCTCTCCTAGTATGTCCACAGATTTATCTCAGCATCGTCATCTCCCCTACTCTCATCTTCTGCCCATGAGGATTCTTGATTGGCCAACATTCCGCCCCATACAACAAAGTCGGTCTAACCAGCATTTTGTAAAACTTACCTATAATAATTTATGGCATGTTCTTATCACATAAGACATCATATGCTAGCCTCTATTTCATCCATCCCGCTCCAATGCGATGTGTAACATTATCGTCAATCACCATATTGCCTTGGATTCTGACCCAAGATACTTGAGAATTAATCTCTTAAGGATGACTTGTGAGTCTAGCCTCACTTCTATGTCAGGCTCCAATGTTACGTCACTGAATTTGCACTTCAGATATTCTATTTTAGTCTTGTTCAACCTGAAACCTTTAGACTCCAGGGTCTGTCTCCAAACCTCCAGCCTAGCATTAACTTCGCCTCACGTCTCGTCAATCAGTACTTTTTCATCTGTAAATAACAAGCACCATGGCATCTTCCATTGAATGTTACACATTAATACATCCATCAATCACCAAGAAAAATAAAAACGGACTAAGAGTTAATCCTAATGTAATCCCATCACTATTAGAAAGTAACTCAATTCTCTTCCCACTGTCCTAACCTGGGTCGTAGCTCCATCATACATATCCTTAATCACCCTAATATAAGCTACATGTACACCTTTAACCTCCAAAATCTCCATAAAACCTCTCTTGGGACCTTATCATAAGTTTTTTTTTTAGATCAATGAACACCATATGCAAGTTCCTCTTCCTCTCACTATACTGCTCCGCCAATCTCCTCACAAGATGGATGACTTTCGTGGTCGATCGTCTCCGAACTGGTTCGCAGAAATAAACACACTCTTGCTTACCGCATCTCCGCCACCACACTCTCCCAAACTTTCATAGTGTAATTTAGTAGTTTGATATCCCTATAATTATTATAATTTTGAATGTCATCTATGTTCTTGTACAAAGGGATCATCGTACTCTACCTCCATTCCTCAGGCATACTTTTGAGCAGTTTTAATCCTTAAAAAAGTTAGTTTCTATCAAATATTTAATAAACTTTGATGGTTGGAAGTTTTTACAGTTTCAACAATTTTTGTATTTAATGCATTATTTTCCAGGTGCATCTTCATTTTTTGGGTCTATTTTTGGTATTTGGTGCAATTATTTTAGGCTCTTTTTAATCTATTTCTGATGTCTGATGCGGTTTTTTGGGTCGCACTTTCTAGGATTTACGGGACTTTACTAATATTTCTAGTTAAATAATTTTTGACAAGTTTCAGTAAAGCTTAATTAAATTTATTAAATATTGACGAGGATAAAAGATGCCCTCTTTTTACAAATTTAAAGGATTAAACTTGTTCATGGTAATACTTAAGGGAGTAAACATATGCTAAACATAAGAAACCTTTTTGTCATTTTCTCATTAAAAGGTGTGTTGGATAGTCAACATTATTGTATACGGTAGAAACCGGGTTCGTATATTATATGACTATTCGAGACCGAAACGTGACGGGTCGGGGCTCGACCCCGTATTATATCGAACCCAGGCGCGAAGTTGAATCGTTGAGCTCGTGACTCCGGGACCAAACAAGATCGAGGGAACTTTGTCGAGCCAAATAACGGAAGGCCGAAATATCCGTGATCAGTTGGAGATCACGACGAAAATTTCGGCACATATCAAGGAGAAGCCGATTAATTAGCAAATCACGATATTTTTACCTTTTATAAAATTATATCAAGAGTAGGGATCCCCTACTATAAAAAGGGAGGTCTGATCATTTGTAAATAATATTGTAACAGGCATCAAAGAAGCAATATATTGATCATTTCTAGTTCTTTTTATCTTGTTAACTTATTCTGTTGTTGATTGAAGCATTTCCAAATTCTAGGGCGACTAACCTTCAAGGCTAAGACTATTCAATTTATGTGGTTTGCATTTATTTTCTCGTGATTAATTTCAGTATTGATCTATTTTCTCAACTTGTATCAAGTTATATCACGTATCCTTAAAACCGCGTATAAATTCAATTGTTATTCGATTTTAGGGTAAACAGTTTGACGCCCACCGTGGGGCTGAGGATAATAGTGATTATTTGATACAAATCTCTATAACACATACTGCTTTACACTTGATCTTTGAAGTGTATTTGATTCCGGGCTAAAATACAAAATGTCAAATTCCCAATCAGCACCTCTACACGTTGACAACGAGTCTGGTCACCAAGATGAAAATAATAACATAGCACCCGATAACGAGATACCACCTGCTGATCCTGCTGGAATTCCGATCGTAGATCCGATTGATGCTAATTCACATGTGGCTATCAATGCAAACTTGCCTACTGACCCCGAAAATAGCATTCGCGGTGGAGCCCGATCGGCAACTCGAAACACACAAAATATTGAAGGGGACGAGATCAGTCTACGAGTGATCTTCGAAATGTTGCAGGCACAACGTGTGGCAATAGCCCAGTTACAAAACCAAAATCGTGCACCAAGCGGGGTTGAGCCCGATCCTCCCCAAGAAATCACCCGCAGCGATCAACCGGTCACAGAAAGGTCGAACGAAAATGAATCGGGGGCTAACCTCGAGATTATAAAGAATCTCGTGGAATTGACAAAGCGGACAGAATCAGGGGAGAAGAAGATCGAGTCCAACGATAAAAAGGTGGAGACTTACGATTCCAGTGTGGATCAAATACCAAGAGCACCACCGATATTGAAAGGCCTGGATTCCAAGAAGTTCGTGCAAAAACCCTTTCCCCTGAGCGCGGCTCCAAAATCGATCCCTAAGAAGTTCCGTATGCCCGAGATTCCTAAGTACAATGGAATGACCGATCCGAATGAACATGTCACCTCTTACACGTGTGCCATCAAAGGGAATGATCTAGAGGATGATGAAATCGAACCTATCTTATTAAAGAAATTTGGAGACACCCTGTCAAAGGGAGCCATGATATGGTATAACAATTTACCACCTAATTCTATTGACTCTTTCGTTATACTTGCAGATTCTTTCGTAAAGGCAGACGCCGGAGCCATAACCAGAAAGTCGAACCTTTTCAAGTTAAGGCAGAAGGACAATGAAATGCTCAGAGAATTTGTATCTCGATTCCAAATGGAACGGATGGACCTACCACTAGTCACTGATGATTGGGCTGTTCAAGCCTTTACCGAAGGGCTCAACGTTCGAAGCTCGGTGGCTTCACAACAGTTGAAACAGAATCTAATAGAGTACCTAGTTGTTACTTGGGACGATGTGCACAATCGGTACCAATCAAAAATCAGGGTCGAAGACGATCAACTTGGGGCTCCTTCCAGGTCCGTGTATCCCATCAGGCCCGTCGACAGAATCAAGAGAGATATTGACCGGGAACTAAGGTCGAATAGAAATTGGTATCAGCCATATAATGGGGATCGGAGAGGCAACGAGTTCGGGAGAAATTCTATAAGAAACAAAACGAGAAATGATTGAGGTCAAAACAACAAGGGAGTTATGACCAAAAATGGCTTCGACAGGCCCATCGGGCCCAAAGACGCACCGAGGCTATCGGAATACAACTTTAATGTCGATATTGCCGCCATTGTATCAGCTATCGGACGAATCAAAGATTCCAAATGGCCTCGAACTCTACAAACCGATCTAACCCAAAGGTATCCTAACTAGATATGCAAGTATCATGTCACCCACGGTCACAGAACGAAATATTGTCGACAACTAAGAGAGGAAGTAGCTCATTTATTCAACAATGGGCACCTCCGATAATTCTTGAGCGATCGAGCCGAGAATCACTTCAGGAACAGGGATTCAAACAAATAGGCAGAGCAAGAAGAACCTCAACACGTCATCAACATGATCATCGGCGGGGTTGATATCCCACAGGGACCGATGTTGAAACGCACCAAGGTATCCATCACTAGGGAAAAATAAACTCGAGACTATGTGCCGGAAGGAACTCTATCTTTCAACGTCAAGGATGCAGAATGGATCGTACAGTCCCATAATCATGCACTGGTAATATCTGTACTCGTGAATAAAATTCGGGTTAAACATGTGTTAATTGATCCAGGTAGCTCGGCCAACATCATTCGATCAAGAGTCGTGGATCAGCTCGGTCTACAAAACCAAGTCGTACCCCCAGTCCGAGTCCTGAATGGATTCAACATGGCATGTGAAACCATTAAAGGGGACATAACATTACTAGTAAGTGTCATTGGTACCATACATCCAAGTTTTATGTGATCGAGGGTGACATGAGATACAACACCCTGTTCGGGAGGCCATGGATCCACAACATGAGGGCAGTACCTTCGACCCTTCATCAGGTGTTAAAATTCCCGACGCCAGAAGGGATTAAGACGATATACGGGGAACAACCGGCCGCAAATGAGATGTTTGCAGTCGATGAAGTTATTACGATATCAACACTTGCAGTATCAAGAGAGCCAAGGTCGAAAGCAAAACAAAGGACCAAATAGCAATCACCAGTTCCAGCCTCGACCCAACCAGACAAGCAGGGGACTGACGAAGACGATGATTACGGGGTTCCTCGATCCTTTATAGTCCCCGATGACTCTAACGCTACCAAATCAATGGTCGAAGAGCTGGAGCAGGTCATACTAATCGAACATCTGCCCCATCAGAAGGTATACCTGGGCACAGGGTTACCTCCCGAGCTCAGGAAAAAACTCATTCACTTTTTTATAATAAAAAACTAACATTGATTGTTTTTCTTGGTCCCATCTCGATATGATAGGGATCCCATCGGATATCACCACTCACAAGCTGAGCCTGGACCTAAAATTCCATTCGGTCAAGCAGAAAAAGAGATCCTTGTCCGAGGTCAAACATGCTTTCATCGAGGACGAGGTAACTAAACTCCTTAAAATAGGGTCCATCCGGGAAGTCAAATACCCGGAATGGTTAGCGAACGTAGTACCTAAAAAAGGGAACAAACTAAGAATGTATGTGGATTATAAAGATTTAAATAAGGCATGCCCCAAAGACTCTTTCCCTTTTTCCTAACATCGATCGCATGATCGATGCCACGGCCGACCACAAGATCCTCAGTTTTCTCGATGCCTACTCCGGGTACAACCAAATATGAATGAACCTGGATGATCAAGAAAAGATCTCTTTCATCACTAAGTATGGCACATACTACTATAACGTGATGTCGTTTGGGTTAAAAAATGTCGGTGCCACTTACCAACGCTTAGTAAACCGGATGTTCGAAGAACAAATAGGTAAATCTATGGATGTTTATATTGACGATATGTTAGTGAAGTCCCTGCGAGCAGAGGACCATTTAAAGCATTTGCAGGAAACCTTCAGCATATTGAAGAAGTACAACATGAAGCTGAATCCGAAAAAGTGTGCGTTCGGAGTTGGATCAGGTAAATTTCTCGGGTTCATGGTATCCAACCGAGGGATCGAGATCAACCCCGACAAGATCAAATCTATAAAAGATATCACGGTAGTAGACAACGTGAAGGTTGTGCAAAGGCTAACCAGGCGTGTTGCCACCATGGGACGATTCATCTCAAGGTCCTCCGATAAGAGCCACCGATTTTTCTCGTTACTAAAGAAGAAAAACAACTTCACATGGACCCCGGAATGTTAACGGGCCTTGGAAGAACTTAAGTGATACCTATCGATCCCACCACTATTTCACACACCGAGGGCAAATGAACAACTGTACTTGTATTTGGCAGTATCAGAAATAGCGGTAAGTGGAGTCCTGGTTCGGGAGGAACAAGGTACGTAATTTCCAATTTATTGGCGCTCGCTCTGCTAAGCGCCTCTAGGAAATTAAAATTATATTTTCAGTGTCATCCTATATGTGTTATGACAACTTACCCATTACTAAATATAATGCATAAACCCGAACTCTCGGGACGATTGGCCAAATGGACCGTAGAAATCAGTGGGTACGATATTGAGTATCGACCCCGGACATTCATTAAGTCTCAAATTTTGGCAGATTTCATGCCCGACTTCACGCCGACTCTGATACCCGAGGTCGAAAGGGAGTTGTTGGTAAACTCGGTGATGTCTTCGGGAATCTGGACCCTCTTTACGGATGGTGCCTCGAACGCAAAGGGGTCCGGACTTTGTATCATACTGAAGCTACCCACATGCAATATAGTTAGACAATCTATTAGAATTGTGAAATTGAATAACAACGAGGCCGAATATGAGGTCATGATTGCAGGTCTCAAACTGGCCAAAATCTTGGTGGCAGAGGTGATCGAAGCTAAATATGACTCCCTCCTAGTGGTGAACCAAGTCAATGGAATGTTCGAAGTCAGAGAAGAACGAATGCAAAGGTACCTAGATAAGCTGCATATAATATTACATCGGTTCAAAGAGTGGACTTTACAGCACGTACCTTGAGATCAAAATAGCGAGGCCGATGCCCTTGCAAACTTAGGGTCATCGGCCTCGTTAATCATGGAGTTGGAGAATAGAGGAGACCCGGTGAGATCAATCTCCCCAAGCGCATCTTTCGGGGCACTCTCTCCTGCTCGAGGAATATCGGCCCTGGCTTCCTCTTCGACCTCCCTAGCTTGGGGCATATCGGTAGATTAAGTATGATGGGAGGGCGTCGATGTTCTCTTTGGGTTTGCGCGCCTGCCTCTTTTTCGGTTTCTGCTTCTCCGAGTTCGGGGAACTCGGAGCCCCTTTTCTTTTCTTCCTTTTATCCTGCTTCGGAGCAGGAGATTGAGGGATGATGATTTCATCTGCGGATGGGGGCCACATCGCAACATCCTTTCCGAGGCCTACAAAGAAAAAAGAGATGAGTGAGCTTGTAAAGAAACCCAAATGATGTTTGTTCTAGGAAAGAATTATACCATGAGAATGGGCCTCCCACCAGCCTTTTGAAAGTTCGATCCATGCCCACTCGGAATAAGGTTTCTGTAATACGATGCCCTCGACCCACTCCTTGATTCGAGGAATTGTATCCGGCATCCGAGTGACAGCTGCACCACAAAACACCGACTAAGTGAGAGAAAATTGAAAAGCAGTAAGTCTTAAAAGTGAAGTTATACTTACGTTTCATGTTCCATTTCTCTGGAAATGGCATTTCCTCGGTCGAGATTAGATCCGAGGTCTTCACTCGAATGAACCAGCCTAACCAGTCTCGGTCTCAGTTCTCATATATTCTTGAGAATGGGGCCTTAGTAGCTCGACGGGCAAGCTTTATCAGTCCCCTTCGGTAGAGTCGGGGACTGTACAGATGCATGAGATGATCGATAGTGAATGAGCACTTGTCGAGCTTGATCACGAAGAAACGAAGCAGGATAACAATCCTCCAAAATGAAGGATGAATCTTCCAGAGCGTCACTTCATACCTTTTGCAGAAGGCAATGATAACTGGGTCTAGAGGGCCTAACGTGAAGGGATAAGTGTAATATCTTAGAAAATCCTCCACGTGGGTAGTGATTGATTCCTCAGGCGTAGGCACCACGATATGTTTACCGGCCTAATTACAGTCTTCCTTGACTTTGGGGAGGAGATCGTCAGTGATGGAGCATATATACCTCGAAACCGGCTCGCATCGACCCGGTACGGAAGGGGTTTTCTCGATCTTGAAGTCGGCCCCAGTTGGGCACCCCATAGGAACGAACATAGTTAAGGGGGGTTCCGGTGATTGTTCCTCGACAACAGTAGACGAAGCCTTTTCTTCTTCAGACGGTCTCGAGGAAGAGGGAGTTTCCTTTTGAGGGACAGATTTAGAAGTCTTTGCCATTGCTTCTGAGTAAGTGTGAAAAAATGGTACTAATAAAAGAGAAGGTGTATTTGACAGATAGTTTATAAAAATTTGCAGAAAACTATAAAGGAAGAAATTTTGAACTTAAGCTGGAAAATCAGAGGATGAAGGTGATGAAATTTTTCTTAAGCACACAAGAACAAACGTTTGAATGTAAAGGTTCTAATGGATGGAAGGGTAAAGTATTTATAGTTTGCAAAACGACGGTTCAAAACCCATAGTGGCCGACCAACATCTGACACACATTTAATGCCTTGAAGACTGGACCGACGAGACGTTTCAGTGACCTTTTGTTGCTTACATCATGGTTTATCGAAGCAAGGCTCAGAAGTTCATATCGTTTTTCGTCGTCTTCTCTCCGAAAAATGAGGGGACTATCTGTATACAGTAGAAACCGGGTTCGTATATTGTATGACTAGTCGAGACCGAAACGTGACGGGTCGGGGCTCGACCCCAGATTATATCGAACCCAGGCGCGAAGTTGAATCGTTGAGCTCGTGACTCCGGGACCAAACAAGATCGAGGAAAATTTTATCGAGCCAAATAACGAAAGGCCGAAATATCCGCGATCAGTTGAAGATCACGGTAAAAATCTCGGCACGTATCAAGGAGTGGCCGATTAAGTAGCAAATCACGAGATTTTTACCTTTTATAGAATTATATTAAGAGTAGGGCTCCCCTACTATAAAAAGGAAGGTTTGGTCATTAGTAAACAACATTGTAACATGCATCAAAGAAGCAATATATTGATCATTTCTAGTTCTTGTTATCTGGTTAACTTGTTCTGTTGTTGATTGAAGCATTTCCAAATTCGAGGGCGACCAACCTTCAGGGCTAAGACTGCTCAATTTCTGTGGGTTGCAGTTATTTTCTCGTGATTAATTTCAGTATTGATCTATTTTCTCAACTTGTATCAAGTTATATCACGTATCATTAAAACCGCGTATAAATTCAATTGTTATCTGATTTTAGGGTAAATAATTATTCTTTTATTTTTAATTATAGGTCTAGTGTTTCGAAATTTAAGAATGAATAATTTCTTAATTAGTGACTCATTAATCTCTTTTAGTGCTTACTTGGCTATGTCTAAAGCAAATAAAGAAAGGAACTTTTTTGTACTAATATGGATTTGCTAAACCCTCACTGTTTATATAGCTTTCAATTCAATAATTAATAAATTAAAATAGCCACTCAAGTTGCTTTTAGTAACATGTGATCAAACTTCGTGTTACCGAACCATTTAACATGACGAGGTTTTCTCCAAACTTCTTTCTAGTCACTCTAATGGAAATTATAATCCCTCAATTAGTAATAACATTAGTATCAGAAATGGTTTCAAGTTGCAAATAGCTGGCACAAGCCACAAGCCACAAGCCACAAGCCACAAGCTGTTGATCCATAGACGATTTCGTTCACAACTTTGTGTTTGGCCACAAGCCAATGGTCGTATCTCTCTTTTGTGTTACTAATGTTCGAGGTTGTAATAATACAACCATGTATCAGATGTATTAAATGACATATAAAGAGCTAATGTTAATATATAGTTGTCTTACCAGTAGTACTCATCAAAGAGAAATAATATATAAGTTTGTGTTATAAATATATTATATTATGGATGTTCATTTAGTACTCTGTTGTAAATAAGCTTCCTAAATAAGCTTATCCATATGAGACTCCGTCGTAAATATGTTTATCTATTTAGTAATATATTGGAAATAAGCCTCATGAATAAGCTTACAAGCAGCTTACACAGCAATTTGCAGTGGCAGCTTACAAGCAGCTTCCTGAAGAAGCTTATCCATATGGGACTCCGCCGTAAATATGTTTATCTATTTAGTACTATATTAGAAATAAGCCTCCTGAAGAAGCTTACACAGCAGCTTGCAGTAGCAGCTTCCTGAAGAAGGTTATTCATATGGGACTCCGCCGTAAATATGTTTACCTATTTAGTACTATATTGAAAATAAGCCTCCTGAAGAAGCTTACAAGCAGCTTACACAGCAACTTGCAGTAGCAGCTTACACAACAACTTCCTTTCTTCTATAAATAGAGGAGATTTCAGTTCATTATGTACATCACTTTGAAATTGAATAATATATCAATTTCTCTCTATACTTGTCTTTACTTTACAGTCTTTATTTTACAACACGTTATCAGCATGAGACTCTGCCATCTCGAGCAAATACTTTGAATGTAGCAGAGGTACGAACTTTTATTTTTTAAATAATGTCAAATCTCTCTAAACTTGAATTTGTAGCCCTGGATATATCGGGCAAAAGTTACATGTCTTGGGTGCTTGATGCTGAAATTCATCTTGATGCGATGGGTCTGGCAGACATCATCAAAGACAAAAATCAATCATCAAACCAAGACCGTGCCAAAGCAATGATATTCCTATGCCATTACCTTAATGAAGGTTTGAAAATAGAATATCTCACTGTTAAAGATCCAGTCTTACTGTGGGATAATTTGAAAGATAGATATGACCACCTGAAGATGGTCGTTCTTCCATAAATACGTTATGATTGGACTCATCTAAGGCTACAAGATTTTAAATCTATCAGTGAGTATAATTCTACTATGTTCAGAATTATTTCCCAATTAAAATTATGTGGTGATAATATTACTGATCATGATATGTTGGAGAAAACTTTCACCACTTTTCATGCCTTGAATATGCTCCTGCAACAGCAATATCGAGAGATGGGATTCAAAAAATATTCTAAACTTATCTCACATCTTCTTATAGCCGAGCAACATAATGGGCTATTAATGAAAAATCATGAAAGCCGGCCTACTGGTTCTTATCCATTCCATGAAGTGAATGAGACGAACTTCCACCAAGCTAAGTGTGGAAGAGGTCGTGGCCCTAGACGTGGTCATGGCCGTGGTCAGGGAAGAAACTCTAATCATGGTAATAATAATGCACAAAAGAATCCTCCTCACCACCAACAGTGGAAAAGGAAGGAATAAAAGCATGAAGCGGTGCAAGCAACAAATGTAGAAAATGCTTGCTATAGATGTGGAGGAAAAGGGTACTGGTCACATACTTGCCGTACGCCAAAGCACTTGGTTGAGCTTTATCAAGCCTCCCTAAAGAAGACAGAGAAAAATGCTGAAGCAAATTTTTTTTTTGAAGATAATTTAGGCTTCATGCATTTGGATGTAGTTGATTACTTTGCACTCCTGGAAGGAGAAACAAGTCATGTGATCGGTGATGAATCTGTATAAATATAAATATTTTAATTTTTATTGATTGTAGTAGATAGTATGGTTATGTAATTGTTGTACATAAATAAAAGTTATGCTTTGATAATGATGTTTACTATCATATTTATTTTGTTTATGTCATTTTGAAGAATATGGATAATCCTCAAATTATGTTTGGATCAAAGACCAATCATGAAGATATTTGTGTAATTGATAGTGGAACAACTCATGCCATATTCAAAGATCAGAAATACTTTTCTTATTTGCATAAGGAAAAATGCTGAAGCAAATTTTTTTTTTGAAGATAATTTAGGCTTCATGCATTTGGATGTAGTTGATTACTTTGCACTCCTGGAAGGAGAAACAAGTCATGTGATCGGTGATGAATCTGTATAAATATAAATATTTTAATTTTTATTGATTGTAGTAGATAGTATGGTTATGTAATTGTTGTACATAAATAAAAGTTATGCTTTGATAATGATGTTTACTATCATATTTATTTTGTTTATGTCATTTTGAAGAATATGGATAATCCTTAAATTATGTTTGGATCAAAGACCAATCGTGAAGATATTTGTATAATTGATAGTGGAACAACTCATGCCATATTCAAAGATCAGAGATACGTTTCTTATTTGCATAAGGAAAAGGCAAATGTTTCAACAATTTCTGGTTATATAAGTTTGATTGAAGGCTCCAGAAGAGCCATTATATTTCTGTCTAAGCCAACAAAACCTATTATAGATAATACATTATTCTCATCCAAGTCCCGAAGAAACTTATTGAGTTTTATAGATATCCACCAAAATGGGTATCATGTTGAGACGATAGATGAAATGAATGTGGAATATCTTTGTATTACAAAGAATGTTTCTGGCCAGAAGTGCATTGTAAAAAAGTTACCAACTTTATCTTCGGACTTATACTATTCAAAGATTAGTACAGTTGAAACACACTCTATCGTAAACTAGAAGTTTACTGATTCAAATATTTTTGTGCTTTGGCATGACCTTTTGGGCTATACTGGATCAATAATGATGAGACGAATCACTGAAAATTCAAGTGGGCATCCATTAAAGAACCTGAAGATTCTTAAAAATGATGAATGTTTTTGTGATGCTTGTTATCAAGGCAAACTGATCACTAGACCATCACCAATGAAGGTTAGCATTAAATTTTCTACTTTTTTAGAACGTATACATGGAGATATATGTGGACCTATTCACCCATAAAGTCAGCTGTTTAGATATTTTATGGTCCAAATAGATGCATCTTCAAGATGGTCTCATGTGTGCCTGCTATCATCTCGCAACCTGGCGTTTCCAAAGCTATTAGCCCAAATAATTCGATTAAGGGCACAATTCCCAATTTATCCTATAAAGTCTATTCGACTTGATAATGCTGGAGAATTCTCATATCAAGCTTTTGATGATTATTATCTATCAGTTGGGATAAAAGTTGAACATCCTGTAGCTTATGTTCGTACTCAAAATGGCCTTGCAGAGTCATTTATTAAACGTCTGCAATTGATAGCAAGACCACTACTTATGAAAACAAAATTGCCCACTACTATTTGGGGCCATGCTATCTTGCATGCAACATCATTTACCCATCTCAGACCAACACATTATAATAAATATTCTCCGTCATAATTAAGTTTTTGTCATGAACCAAATATTGCCCATCTACGAATTTTTGGATGTGTTGTATATGTGTCAGTAGCACCATCACATCACAGAAAGATGGGGCCACAGAGAAGGTTAGGAATATATGTTGGGTTTGAATCACCCTCTATTATTCGCTATCTTGAATCGTTGACAAGAGATTTATTTACTTCTCGATTTGCAGATTGTCGGTTTGATGAAATAAATTTCTCACAATTAGGAGGAGAGAAAAAGAAAATCAAAAGAGAAATTGTGTGAAAAGTTTCACCATTATCTCATTTTGATCCACGTACCCCTATATGTAATCAGGAGGTCCAGAAGATCACCCATTTACAAAATATAGCAAATCAAATGCCAGATGCATTTACTGATTTGAAAAGGATAACTAAGTCACATATCCCTACAGAGAATGTGCCTATCCGAATTGATGTCCCAGCAAGACCATCTACTAGCATGAGAGCTAGTGAACCTAAAGCATGCCTGAAGCGTGGTAGGTCTTTGGGTTCTAAGGATCGAAATCCTCGAAAAAGAAAATCGACAAATGATCAAAACGATACTATGAAGGGATCTCTTTAAGAGACCCAAGATCTGATTAGTTCTGAGATTCCTGAAGAAATCAATGAACCGGAGACTCAAGTGAGTGAGGAACTTTTAATAAGTTTTACTGGTGATGGGATTAATTTAAATCGATCTGAAATAGTGGTGGATAATATTTTTGCATATAATGTTGCACTTAACATTATGCAAGATAGTGAGGATCTTGAATCCCGATCTGTTGAAGAATGCCGACAAAGATCTGATTAGCCAAAATGGCAAGAGGCAATTCAATCAGAATTGAACGCACTTGCTAAAAGAGAGGTCTTTGGACCAGTAGTCCAAACACCTGCTGTTATAAAACCAGTTGGTCATAAATCAATTTTTGTGCGAAAAAGGAATGATAAAATAAAATTGAAATATAAAAAGCTTGCCTTGCCGCACAAGGATTGTCACAACAACTTGGAGTTGATTTTGATGAAACATATTCATCTGTTATGGATGCCATAAAATTTTGATATCTCTTCAGTTTAGCACTACATGAAAATCTTGAAATACATCTAATGGATGTAGTTACAACTTATCTATACGGTTCACTTGATAATGAAATTTATATGAAAATACCTGAAGGATTTAAAATGCTTGAAGAAAATTCAAAATCTTGGGAAATGTATTCAATCAGATTACAAAGATCTTTTTACGGTTTAAACAATCTGGGCGCATGTGGTATAATCGCCTTAGTGAATATTTGCTGAAAAAGGGTTACACAAATGATGTTATTTGACAAGGTGGGTTGCTCTGATGGTAAGCACCCTCCACTTCCAACCAAGAGGTTGTGAGTTCGAGTCACCCCAAGAGCAAGGTGGGGAGTTCTTGGAGGGAAGGATGCCGAGGGTCATTTGGAAACAGTCTCTCTACCCCAGGGTAGGGGTAAGGTCTGCGTACACACTACCCTCCCCAGACCCCACTAGTGGGATTATACTGGGTTGTTGTTGTTGTTGTTGTTGTTGTTGTATTGTTATAAAAAAAAATGGAATCAGAATTTGTTATACTTGCAGTTTATTTTGATGACATAAATCTTGTTGGAACTCCAAAAGAGCTCCAAAAGGCAATTGAATATCTTAAGAAAAAATTTGAGATGAAAGATCTTGGAAAGATAACTTTGTCCTGGTCTGCAAATTGAACATTTAGCAAACGTGATCTTTATCCATCAATCTGCCTATACAGAAAGGGTCTTAAAATGCTTTTACATGGATAAAGCACCCCCATTGAGTACACCAATGATTGTTCGATCACTTGAAGTGAATAAGGATCTGTTCCGACCTCTAAAAGAGGATGAGGAACTCCTTTGTCCTGAAATACCTTATCTTAGTACAATTGGTGCACTTATGTATCTTGTTAATGCAACAAGGCCTGACATAGCATTTTCTGTTAATTTAATAGCAAGATATAGCTCTTGTCCTACACTGAGACATTAGAACGGGATAAACCATTTATTGCGATATTTAAAGGGAACTCTTGATATGGGTTTATTTTATTCTAACAAAGGTAGTGCAGATCTTGTTGGTTATACAGATGTGAGTTATTTATCTGATCCACATAAAGCTCGATCTCAAACCGGGTACGTGTTTACTGTTACGCGGTGCCTTCCTGAAGTTCCTTGGAAGGGCGACGTAAGGCTAAGCAACCGAT
>AWOL01S0006284.1:3627-20767 GCA_000715115.1 Nicotiana otophora
AAAAGTGATTTGGAAAATAGAATTTGCCTAAGAGCTTTTGTACTGAATTCATGCCCATTAGTGGTTGCTTTAACTAATGCTTTTCTTTATAAATATATCTAGTGTGATTCGAGTTCTATATACTCATGTGTTGAACTGGTACATTGTCATTGCTAGGGAAGAGCATTGTAAGAATAAATGGTGTATTGATTGTTTATGATTTTCATGTGTGTTTCTATTGTTGGATGGTATGCCTCATTCTTTGGAAAGAAACCATTTGTGTTTGAAGTTTCCATTTCAAATGGATTTGAAGTATATGATTTCTGAAATATCCTATATGTTGATACTTGATGGTGATCTTTGAAATTGAAAGAGGTGAAAGTGTGAAATATGAAATACGGCCATCGTACCAGGAATAAAGAATCTTGTGAATGGCTTAATGAGCCAAGAAAATATTATCGTTGTGAATGACTGGGAATACTATTGAGAATTTATACAATGTGAAAGATGTTGAGGAGAGTATAATGGTATTTATGATATTTCTATTTGCAAATCAAATAAAAAAAAAATGTTTTTGGGAGCATCATTAGCAAATCCGAGGAAGGGTGGGTCATAAGTAATAACGCAAAATGATATTTTGAAAGTATATATACTTATGTGAAAACTATGAGGGAAATATTGGATAACAACAGCTGCCCATCTTTACCCAGGAATGATGAAAGAGTTATCGGGTAAAGAAAATGATGACTGAGTTTGGCCGAATTGAGCGGGGTATGATGTGATTTGAAAAATGGAGGCCGAACCCTAGTTCCTGAGTTGCCTACATATCCCTGGTATTACGGGAATTAGGCCGTGCGTATTTCTGGATCCAACGGTGAACGAAACCGATGTAGTTGTTAAAGGAATAGTCGTATGTTTCGGAAAGGGTTCTTTTGGATAGAATAGTATCAGATGAATTTATGCAGAGTCATGGATGTGAATTTGGAACGTTGTGGATGTGTCATGAGGCAGATATCTGAATGGTCATAGAGTAAAAGGTAAGCAATTACTGGTAATCGGTTATGTTTGAGGCAATTGAAGGATGTGAACATTGCGAACGGAAATCGGAGCGAAAATTGCTCTTTTTTTAAGAACAGTTACCTCCTGGATTACCTGCAAAACATAAAACACGGTGCATGCGAATAATCATATGGGATATTGCAAAAATGTAAACGTGATGCAAATTCCCTTTGGACCATGAAGGTTGTCTTTGGACGATGAGGATAATATCCTTCGACCATGATGTCTTGGGCCATGAAGCATATGTTAAGGGATTCGTAGGCTATGAAATGGTGTCCTCGGGCTATGAGGATGGTGCCTCTGGACTATGACGCCTTTGAATAATGATGCGCAGTTTCAAGAGATCCTCAGGCCATGGAGTGATGTCTTCCAGCTATGAGGATGATGCCTTCAGACTATGGTGCCTTCGGACAAAATGGCGATGTTTTAGCCAATGAAATGCAAGGATATGGCAGTATCGATCATTTGATAAAAGAAAAAAGTGATGCTTGGTTTTATGCGAGGATGAGTTAAGACAAGGCTTAGTCTTATATAAGATGAGCCTTATGCAATGTAGTGGAGACAATATTTAGTCCTATGCAAAGAAAGGCAATACTTAGCCATATGCAGGAAAGAGAGACAACGCTTAGTCTCGTGTGGGGAAAGGAAAGGCTTAGCCTTATGCAAGGAAAGGCAGTGCTTAGCCTTATGCTAGGAAGAGAGATAGTACTTAGCCTTATGCAAAGAAGGGAAACAGTGCTTAGTCTCATGCAAGGAAAGACAATGCTTAGCCTTATGCAATTGTAGAGGCAATACATAGCCTCACGCAAGAAGTGGAGACAATGCTTAGTCTCATGCAAAGGAAGGGATACAAGGCTTAGTCTCATGCACAGGAAAGGAAGTGCTTAGCCTTATGCAATTACAGAGGCAATGCCTAGCCTCATGCAAGAAAGGGAGACAATGTTTAGTCTCATGCAAACAAAGGCAGTGCTTAGCCTTATGCAATTTCGGAGGCAATGCTTAGCCTCATGCAAGGAAAGGAGACAATGCTTAGTCTCATGCAGGCAGTGCTTAGCCTTATGAAATTATGGAGGCAATGCTTAGCCTCATGCAAGAAGAGGAGACAATGCTTTAGTCTCGTGCAGGCAGTGCTTAGCCTTATGCGATTATGGAGGCAATGCTAAGCCTCGTGCAATTATGGAGGCAATGCTTAGCCTTATGCGAGAAAAGCAAAGGATAGTTGTGGGAGGGTGAAGTATTTCTTAGCTTGATGTGTTGCGTTTGGCAACCTTGTCATTATGAAGATAGTGATTTTAATGTGTGTATATATTTGTGAATATTCCTGTTGAGTTCGTTGTGCCTACATTCAAAGAAAAATTATGAGTTTTGCGGGGGAAAGGTTGGTTCATGCTCTTGACTCCTTGCTTTGCCTTCACTCTTGTCTTGAAGTCCTGTTTGAGTTATCCTGGGTAGCATCCGGCTTTTATAGAAACAAAGTTTTTGAAACATATGTATGCATTTGAAAAATTATTTGCAAAAGTATGTAAGATCAAATAGTTTAGATGAGCTGGTAACTGTGACACATTTAGAGACATTGCGACCTCCTTTTTTAGAATTTTGAGGGTCCTCCTAAACCTTCTGCCCCAGTTTAAATGCATACTTCTAACAATACTTTTTGGCTGTTCCATACACGATGAAGTCGACTCAACTTGCGATCTTACCCCTAGTTTTTGACCATAGGAAAATGAAGATTTTATTAAGATGCAACCGAACCTAGAGGGCTGCCTACGTATCCCCTCTTACACAAGAATCAGGTCAAGCGTAATTCAGTTATATCAAGTGAAGAAGTGTGAACAATCCCAAACATAGTATCTTTTGACTACATCTGAGTTGATCGGTTTTGGCCAAATCTCTTCGTCCATTTCTGCAAGTATCAGGGCTCCTCCTGTCAGTACCCGATGAACCATATAGGGACCCTGCCAATTGGGTGAAAACTTTCCCTTGACTTCATCTTGATGTGGGAAGATTTGTTTTAGCACCAATTGCCCCGGTGTAAATTGCCTCGGTCTGACCCTTTTGTTGAAGGCTCTTTCCATCCTTTTCTGATAGAGTTGTCTGTGACACACCGCATTCATTCTTTTACCATCAATGAGAGCTAGTTGTTCGTAGTGCCTCGGTACCCATTGTGCATCGCTGAGCTCAACCTCTTGTATAATTCTTAAAGAAGGGATTTGCTACCTCGGCAGGAATAACTGCTTCAGTACCATCAACCAATAGGTAGGGAGTTGCCCTAGCTGATGTGCAAATCGTGGTACGATACCCGAGCAAATCAAATGGTAGATTCTCGTGCCATTGTTTGTAATTATCTATCATTTTCCTCAGTATCTTCTTGATGTTTTTGTTGGCGGATTCGACAGCTCCATTTATTTGCGGCCTGTATGCTGTGGAATTCTTATGCTTGATCTTGAAATTTCCACACATGGCCTTCATTAGGTCACTATTTAGATTGACGGCATTGTCGGTGATGATTGACTCTGGCACCCCGAACCGACAAACAATGTGATCTTGTTGTAAGATGTGGCTTCGACCCATTTTGTAAAATAGTTTATGGCCACTAGAATGAACCTATGCCCATTTGAAGCAGCGGGTTCGATTGGACCGATGACATCCATGCCCCAAGCGGAGAAAGGCCACGGTGCACTTGTTTCATTGAGTTCATTGGGTGGCACTCGTATCATATCAGCATGTATCTGGCATTGGTGACATTTCTGAAAATACTTGATGCAGTTAGTTTCCATAGTCATCCAGAAATACCCTGCTATTAGTATTTTCTTGGCTAAGACGAAGCCATTCATGTGCGGTCAGCATGTTCCGGCATGTATTTCCTCGAGCAATCTAGATGCTTCCTTGGCATCAACACACCGTAGTAACACCAAGTCAGGAGTTCTTCTATATAGAATTCCTCCGCTTTGAAAGAAATGGTTGGCTAATCTTCGAAGCGTGAGCTTCTGAGTATGGGTAGAGTGCTCTGGATATTCTTCTTTTGCCAAATATTCCTTGATGTCGTGGAACCACGGATTTCCATCGCTCTCTTCTTCAACATGAGCATAACAAGATGGTTGTTTATGAATTCCTATTGGGACAGGATTGATGAAGTTCTTATCTAGGTGTTATATCATGGAAGATAGAGTGGCCAATGCATCTGCGAACTCATTTCGAATTCTCAGAACATGTTCGAATTCTATATTTGGGAACCTTTTGATCAGCTCTTGTACACAATGAAAATATGGAAAAATTATGGTATTCTTTGTAGCCCATTCTCCTAAAACCTGATGCACCAACAAATCAAAATCTCCAATTACCAACAGCTCCTGAACATTCATGTCAATGGCCAACCTGATTCCTAAGATGCAATCCTCATATTCTGCCATATTGTTGGTGCATGGAAACCTGGGTTTTGTAGATACCGGATAGTGTTGGCTGGTTTCTATTACCAAAACAGCTCCGATACCTACTCCTTTGAAGTTTGCTTCTACGTTGAAGAACACTCTCCAACCATCCTATGCTTTAGTGATATCTTCTCCCACGAACAAAACCTCCTCGTCAGGAAAATACGTTTTCAATGGTTCGTATTCTCCGTCTACGGGATTTTCTGCCAGATGATCTTCCAATGCTTGTCCTTTGACCGCCTTCTGAGTTACATAGACGATGTTAAACTCGCTCAGCAATATTTTCGACTTTGCTAACTTACACGTAGGCATGGGATTCTAAAATATATATTTCAGTGGATCCATCATCGATATGAGATATGTAGTGTATGCACAGAAATAATGCCTTAACTTCTGAGCTATCCATGTCAAAGCACAGCATGTGCATTCCATCAAAGAGTACCGGGCTTCGTAGGGTGTGAATTTCATGATCAGATAGTATATTATCTGCTCCTTTCTTCCAGTTTCATCATGTTTTCCCAAAACGCAACCGAAAGCTCCATCCAATACAGACAAATACATTAGCAGTGGTCTTCCTGGCTCTGGTGGGACCAGAACAGGCGGTTTGGATAAATACTCCTTGATTTTGTCAAAGGCTTTTTAGCATTCTTTAATCCAACTTGTTGCAACATCTTTCCTCAGCATTTTGAAGATCGGCTCACATATCACTGTTGATTGTGCTATGAAGCGACATATGTAATTAAGACGCCCTAAAAAGCTTATCACATCTTTCTTATTCTTCGGAGGTGGCAAGTCTTGGATTTCTTTTAATTTTGATGGGTCTAACTCAATCCCTCTACGACTTACGATGAATCCTAACAATTTTCCGGCGGGGACTCCGAAACCACACTTTGCAGGATTCAGCTTCAGATTATACCTTCAAAGTCGATCGAAGAATTTCCTCAAATCCTCAATGTGATTTGTACTCCTTCTAGATTTGATGATAACGTCAATGAAGTATACTTCTATCACATTCATTGGTCCGAGCGACGTTCACGATAAATTAAAGTTGTTAGATTATAGTTGGGGTCGCTACAATAAATTGGAATTAAAAAGAGTTGTGAAAATTGGATTAAAGTGAGGTTCTTATGTTTGCTTATGAAAGCCATAAAATTGGAATTAAAAAGAGTTGTGAAAATTGGATTAAAGTGAGGTGCTTATGAAAGCCATAAAATTCATACGAGACTACGTAATATTATAGCAACGGGATTTTGCGATAATCTTTCGCAAGAATATCATATGGATTTTTCCCTACTCCGATCTCGCTGATACGTGATTTGTTGCAATTGACGTATATTAAAGGGATTGTCAAGAGAATCGGCTCAGGTATGTTAAGGCTAAGCTCTTCCTTCATTTTGCATGATCTCGTAATTACACAAGTTAGATAACGAGGTATAAATAAAAAATTCATGTTTCAGAATTTATGTATATTTTTCCTAGTCTTGTAAGTACAATATTGAATTGAGTATTTCCTCCTTCCAGTAAAGAGAGCAGAGAGTCTATATATATAGTATTACAGTATTTTCATTAACATCGAGCTATAATCGATGGGCAGGCTCCTATTGGGCAACCTCTGATCTGATGGTAAGTTATATACCGAGCCTAATGTGGCCAAGCGCCTATCAGCGAGCCTAGTTGGCTGAGATACCGAGCCTAGTATGGCCAAGCGCCTATGAGCGAGCCTAGTTGGCCGAGATATAGAGCCTAGTATGGCCAAGCGCCTATGAGAGAGCCTACTATGGCAGAGCAGTTATATATGTATATACTGAGCCTTATAGGGCCGGGCAGCTATTTTACTTACTATATTGAGAGAGTTGAGTCAGTATCAGTAGGTGAGCATATCTTCAGATTATGTTTGACTCCCAGTTACTTCCAGTTATTATATTATCAATTCAGTTTCAGCTTTCAATATATTGCCTTACATACTCGGTACATTATTTCTTACTGGCGTCCCTTTTCTGGGGGCGCTGCATTTCACGCGTGCAGGTTCAGACAGACAGGAAATTAGACCTCCTCATTAAGTGTTGCCCGAGTTCAGCTTGATCGATAAGCTCCATGCCTTTCGGAGTTGCCGAGTCTAGAGCTTTATGTACGTCTTATGTATATATGTATATATGTTATGAGTAGGTCGGGAAGCTGTTCCGATCATAGTATATCCATCAATAGAGGCTTGTAGACATATCATGTCATTTAGTGTAGTACGTTGGGCTTACGGGCCTTGTATGTATATTTTGTTGGTTTGTCAGCTGCAACATTATGACAGACTTGTCGACCTAGCTTTATATTGATATTTAGTCAGCATTTTCAGTTGTCTTGCAATGTGGCCCATGGAAAAAGTATGATATCATATGTTCAGAGTCCCTGAGCCACAAGTTGGTACGCAACGATAGGTGAGGCATCGGGTACCAGTCTCGCCCCCAGGCTCGGGGCATGACACCATAAGCCTTTCATAGTACTGAGGGTCTTGAGTTCTGATGAAGAACTTATTCATTTGTTCTTCTTCATGTTCTGGTCTTACTTTCCGGCTTCAGATCTCCACAGAGTAGCATATTCGCGAAAGGTTTATGTTGGTTTCTTCTTGAAGTTTTGAATGTAGAAAATGTTTGGTGCGTTTTATGTGTTGAACCTGTATCTGTCCATGAAATCTGACGCCATGCTTACCCAATTAGCCCACTTCTTTGGGTTCTGACTGATATACCAAGACAACGCATATCTGGTGAGGCTTGTCATGAACAGTTTCATAGGGATTTGTTCATCTCTGCCCACTCCTACTAGTTTGTCACAATATGTCCTCAGATGCACTTTTGGATCACCAGTTATATCAAACATTTCGAACTTGGGAGGTTTGTAACCCTCCGGCAGTTCCACAACTGTCTGAATGCACAAGTTCTCATAGTTTAGACCTTCAATGCCTTTACTACCTTCGACACTCTAAACTCTGCTAGTGAGCTTCTTGAATTCTTTCGCCATGTTCTTAATGAGTAGGTTTTTGTCGGTTGATTCAGGTATGTATAGGGTTTGTTGCGGGGTGTGGGATAAGGTTTCCACGTATATGGGATTACTTTGATGAACTCCGGGGATCTGGGCATAAGGGTGGTCATTGTTTGAGTTTTGGGGATCAGGAGTGGGTTGCGGTACATTCTGGGGAGTATGATAAGTGGTAGTTTGTGGGTATGGATTTAGATGATGGTGGTGTTGTTGAGGAGTAAGTGTTGGTAGAGGGTTAAGGTTTTGAGTAGGCGTGGGGTACTGGTGTGGTGAAGCAGGATTTGGCGGTGAATTTTGGTTTTGTGTGTTATGTGTTGGCGCTTGGTTCTGGGTAGTTGGATTTTGCTGGTGAATATCAGGGACATTGAGGGTGAGAGTAAGGTTTGTCAAGTTTCGGACCTGCTCAAGTTCTCCTTGTAACTCCAGGATTTTCTGTTCCAGACTTAAGACTAGTTCACCGATGTACTTTGGCCATCCGAAGTTTCGACATTTTCTGCTAGGGTGGCATTGTCCTTCCTGATACCACTAAAATCATCCATTTCCCCTTGCCCTTTGCTTTTGCCTTTAGGATCGCTTGGTGGAGGAGGAGGTGGAGGACCTCTGGATCTAGTGTGATATGCTGACGATGCCAGTATGCACGAACCAACTTTGGGGAGTTGGAATAATCAAAAACAAAGAAAAAGCAAAAGGTACCCAAGTTAGTAAAGGGTATTGAAAGAATGCTTGCAATATTAAACTTGTTTTGCAAAACATGTAATAATTCACGTCCTAATTTGGGGACCTCGTTGTGCCCGAGCTAGGCCTAAGCGACATATAGACTTGGAGAAAATTGATGCGAATAATTGTGTCATTTCATTAATGTGAAACTAAGCCAAACCTTCACTAAATCGACAATAATAATGAAGTTACTAATGGAATTTAGCCTTATTACAATTGAAATCTAAAACTAAATTAGAAAACAATAAAGGACATTATTTTCTAGTCTACTTGGTCCCTGAAGGACCTTCTTCGTGCTTGGCTCTTTTGACTCCATCAATCAAGTTCCCCAAGTCTCACATATCTAATAATAAACAAGCCTTTGCTAGATGCCCTCCTTCACTGCCATCCGTATTTTGACAATCCGCAAGCCTCTTTCTCATCTTTCCCTCAAGCTTCATCAATCCTTGTTCTAGATATTCCAATCTCTCGGTGGACCTAATGGGGATTTCCTTCCATTCATTAATTTCCTCCATGTCCACTTTATGTTGTTCCAGATGTCTAGCTTCAGACTCATAACCCCTTTTGCGAAGCCTTCTATACTTGACATGTGCCTCAGCATCATCATCAGTGATCCTATTTTCCAAATTGACCCCTGGCTTGATGTCTCCCGCTATATCATCTACCAACCATGATGGATAGAAATACATATGACCGGTATGGTACCTGTATGGCTTGATAGTCTCTCTTTCCACAATGACCTTCTAGTTCCACATATGTTGTGCCTCAAACTTGAAAGGAATGATGTCCCCTTTGAAATCTGCCTTGTAATGGACCATGTTAGAAACCCAATGTATGACCTGTTTTATTCCTGCTTGTCTCGTTACCCTTATAGGAGCATAAGGATAAATTCCTCGCAACCCAATAAATACCAAATGAGTAGTATCCCTCGACCTGAGGATGAACTCAGTGCTAGGAAACCACTCAAACATCCAATGTACCTTCTCGTCTGTCAGATTGCTGATGAAACGTACTTAACTTACAGCACTACTGGGCTGTGCGAACTTATCTGGGATGAATGTCATTTTATTTTGATGGTGATAAGTTATGTAGTCATTCAATGGCCGTAGCAGAAGCTCTTGATGATATTTTCCCCTCTGAAAGTGATCCAATAGCCATACTTGCAGTAATAGATTACAACTTTCAAAATGTCCGAATCCCTGCTTGCACCGGTCTAGAGCGCGGTACAATTCAGCTAGGATCATAGGGATGATGGTGTAGGTTTGCCCCTCGATGCCTTCCATTAAAGTTCTTGCAACCATAGCTAAACGAGTGTGAATCCTTCCCCCTTTCATTGGAAATATCAACAAACCCAAGAAGCAAATAATGAATACATAAACTCGGTGGTGCGTCCAACCTAAGGAGGTAATGGCAATTTCCTCATGATGAAGACCGTACGACTTACTATGCCCATAATGCTCATAAAGAAACCCAAATGGGATGTAGGATTTCTTTAAGCAAAGCGATTCTTCATTTTTCTTAAAGCCCAACATCTTCAGACAATCGTGAGGGGTGCGATTCTCTGGTACTAGTAAACCCGGACTATCCCATGGCAGTTTAGCAAAACCTCCTATTTCTTCTAAGAAAGGAGTCATTTTTATGTCGCCAAATCATAAGACCGCTCTTTTCTCATCCCCGAACATGGTAGCAGCCTCAGTCAAAGCTCTATTCAGTTAGATATTAAGCAAAGACGGCAAGTCACCAAGTACTCTTCTCACATGATTCTTGTCGCAAGGCGCAAGGTCTTTCCACCAGTCAAGTAGCAGAGGTGGGATGTTTTGGACCATGTCGAACCTGGGGACTTCGTGCTTCATTTTCCGCAATCAAATAAAGTTAGCCCTTTCCCCCTAAAGATACGACCACTTACACAATAATGATCAACATATTGGAACATTTTCTCCAAGCAATGCACATAACATGGTAGTGTCCATTGGGATTGTAGAAATCCCGTCGGACTTTGGACAAGGCTTATCTTAGCGGGCTATTATGTTAACAACGTTCTAACCCGTACTAGATTTAACACGATGCACGCACATTTGAGATTGGAGTAAGGTTTCTAGAATGGCCTAGACCGGTACTCCCAAGTGGACAACTTTAGAGGGAAAGGCACAAGACCGTCGATTGCACTACTGATCGACTAGTCTATCGCAAATAAGCCTTTTCAATTTAAAAAAGGTAATTTTGGAAGAGCGCGGACACTCATCAAGCGCCACTTTGTTGATAATTGGCACGAGTAGAGTATGATGTGGAGCATGCTTTATGCAAAAATAACACGTTGTCAAGTATTTGCATGATAAATATGTAAAAGCAGTAAATCCAATAGTAAGGTAAACATAGGAAATATAGAAAGGAAAGACAGAAGGAAAGAGTCAGTTTAGTTCGTGGAATATATGCAAGAATGTATTAAAGCAGATATGGGAATATGGATGGGAGATTCATGATATGGCAGTCTTAAACAAGATGAAATGAAGAGTGGTCATAGAAAATAAAGGTGAATGGGAAAGGGATGTGCATGTCATAACAGATTTAAACAAATAAAGGTGAACGGGGAAGGGATGTGCATGTCATAACAAATTTAAACAAATAAAGGTGAATAGGGGAAGGGATATATATGTAATAGCAAAGTTAAATAAATAATGGTGAAGAAGGGGATCGCATGTAATAAAGAAAGTAATCCACGTAAGTCAAGTTCATTATGGTAAGAGCCTAAGTGTATCCCCAGCAGAGTCCCCATGCTGTTGCGCCCCCTTTTTCTTCTTCGCAAAAGAGGGGTTTCGACGTGTGACAACTCTTTTAAATGGAAGATACGTATTAAAAGAGAAAAGTTCTCCACCTAATGATTTTAAGATGTGTTAGGGCACCTATTGTGAAAATATCTCTGTTTGACTAGTCAACATCACCAAAGATCGAGTAAGGGCTCAAATTACCTCAAAGAAAAGGTGTTAGGCACTCTTCTAGGTCCACAACTGTAGGTCCCAGCCGGACTTAGAACTATGTGGATTATGTAATTAGACTAGGTGAACAAATAAACAAAGAGAATATAAAGGTCAGAGATGTTCAATATAACACAATTGGTATAAATCTTAAGGACTACAAGGACACAACTACAATGTTTAAACGACTAAATGTAGATATAAAATATAAAAGAAAGGTGGGGTCCTAAGTTCTTTTAGCCTAAAGGATCACCCCGTGCAACATAAATAATACTTCACAACTCCCTTAAGATTGGGGTTGCTCATATTATTCAGCGGGCACATACTATAAATGGCTCAAGTTGGCATCCACACGTAAGCAACAAATGCACGCGAGCAAGTTCATATTATAGGTAGTTGACAAATTTCAAAACTAAGATGAATTAGAGTCCTTAAGTCCTATAGACATGCTCCTATGTGATTTTGAGTTTTCAAGCGTACAGGTAGTGTTGTTGTTCTGGAACAATGAATTTGCAGATTATAGGTATTATAAATCCTATAGGCATGATCTCAAAATTGTTTGCGCAATGAGGCAACAAAATCGTTTGAAAGCTTAAAAATTATCCGCGTTTGATTTTATTGGCATACTTTCTAGGCGAGTAATAGTATCCTATAGGCAGTATTTCTAAGAGTTGGCAATTGAAACTGATTCTATAACACTTCATCCCTGTAGGCATGTTTTCTAGGCAAGCAATATAATGGAAACATCAATAACAGTAGCTAATTAATCAATTATGGTCGTATAGACATGATATCTAGATGAGGATCATAAGTTACTATAATCCTACGGGCATGCTATCTAGTAAATACACTGCAGTTGCACAAATTTAAGGGGTGGACACCTGATTCCTATAGGCATGTTGTCTAATAACGCGCGATAGTAAACGTAGTAAAACATGTTGAGTGAGTGTGTGATTCCTTTAAGCATGGTTTCTACTAGTGCACATGTAAAACCAAATAGCATATATGGCAAGTTGGATAGAATAACAGGTAGGTCACATAAACCCTATAGGCATGTTCTCTACCATTTTATGCAAATATTAGAATACACCCGTTTCCTCAATTTTACTAACACCCCAATTGTTTGTTTACAAATTATTACAGGCCTAATTAATGAACATAAGTAAATACTATACATAAGAAAACTGTAGGCCCAAGAGTAGGCCCCAAAAGAAAAATTAAGAAGACCTAGCACTGCTTGGGCCTTCCACAAGCTCAACCTTCTACGAATAGCAGGCCCAGATGCGAATTCAGCTCAAAGAACTGGAGAGTGTCAATTGTACAGCCCGAGTCCAAGTTTTGGAACCATGTTAGAACCCAGATGGAGTCTCACTTATCCAATAATTGGGAGTTGACGATTTGACAAATACACATAGCAATTATGTATAAACCTCTGGACCTACTAACAACAAATAAGTGACAGCATTTGAAGAAATGCATTTTCTATTTTAGAAGCAGACATAGCATGATTGATTAAATAAAAGACATACAAGTTAAGAGGATCATTAAGGCTTAGATTCCTCATGGCAAGTTGATATAACAATATTGACATTCCAAATTCGATCAATTAGCAGGAGATAGTATATCGAGCAAGAAGAACATATTGAGAGAGTTAGGGGAATCAGGTTTTCTGAGGTTATAGGATAAACATATCAGAGTGCACAATGCCAAACAAGTCTAGAATAGGGCACTAACCTACAGGATTTCAAATGTCTATCTGGCACAATGAAAGTTCTAGCATGACAGTTCTAATAAGGTCACAAACAGCATATCAACATACTAGTAGTATAGCTTGGTCAATAGCATGAAACTTAACATGGTGGGGATAGATCATAGTACAAAGGCTTTACAGAAACTTATGGCATGTGAAAGGCAGATTAGCAACACATTAACATGTCAGTTGACCATACATAAGAGAGAAATTGTGACATTTACCCTAAAGTCTTAGATGATGCTAAAGTTCAAGATTACAGATATTAAGGAAACATGTTTAGGATAGATTTTAAGACAGTATGAGATCCATATAGTTGTGACCAGTTTGCAGAGAACAGTCGATTAAACACAAGACTCAATAATTCATTCAAAGCAAAGGAATGGTCTCATAAGAGTTTCATCATAGTACCCAAAGTAAGGCATGAAAAGGATTCATCTACAATAGGCATGCATTGAAACTCAAAACTCAAACATGTTCAGATACTAAGAAAAACACACAGGTGTGGAACGGATTCTAGAGGAAAACAAGGAAACTCAACATAGAAGTGCAGGATATAGTGAAGAACACATATTATCCTAATGCAAACTAAGAACAAATTGGAATCTAACACATGTACTAAAATGCATTCAACTATCAAAGAATACAGAATGACAGGGGTGTATCATAGCAGTGTACTATCAAGGATTCACTAGTAACAAAGGAACTAACTCATGCTCATAAAACTTTAAACGTCCTAGAACACACAAAGATATACAGAAGGAAAAATACTGAACATTGTAAGAGTTAAAGGCACTAACCAGTAGCAAAATTAGACGAGTAAAAGAATAATGATTTTAGAATACTGGTTGCAAGAACCCCGAATCTCCGATACTTCAGAGTTCATAAGAGCCTCGTAAGGCCCCCGAGCAGTGCTTGCACCAGAGGGGGTTGATAATATTATGGCCTTGGCTTTCAGCCGGCCAAAGAGCCAAGGGTTTCAGAGAAGATGAACGAGTGAGGAAAATATATTGAGTGCAATAGTCGTGAAAACTTTTCGATCCTCTAGAGAGGATTTGGGGAGGGGTTTATATAGTAGTAGAAAGCAAGCAATCAAACATAAATAAGGAATAATAACATGCATAATCAATTTAACAGAGATTAGGAGAAAAATTAGGTAAACCCTAGTTCATGATGGAGAACCAAAAAATAGTCAAATATCTCACTGATTCGAAGTTGTACGACCTTGCCATGATGCATATGGACGAAATATCGTCCAAATACCGAAGGGTGAAGCTGATCTCCCTTGATTCGGAGATTGATATTTGCCAAAAATGGGGCAAATACTAAGTAATACCATAAACAAGCAACCAGTAGCGAAGAAACATAAGTATGGTAAGTAAATAACGGTTGAATACCACTATTAACGGGATTAGGAGAGGGATTGGTGAAGGGCGGTGATTAGGGTTTCTCAAAGAGAAAGGGGGGAAGATTGAGGGGTTCAAAGGCAGCGGGAATTGGAAAATGGGGTTAGGGTTAGGGTGATGGGATATAAGGAAGGTGGGGGAATTATTATGGGCCGTGGATCATTTGAGATCAACGGCCAAGATTGAAATGGGAGTGGGGCGGGTTCAAAACGGGTTGCGACAGGATCTTTTAAAAGGGTTGTTTGGTTTGGGCTACTGAATGGTGTAATGGAGATAGGCCAGCTGCTTTGGGCCTTGTTTTGGTCCGTAATTAGCCTAAAGTTGGGCTAAGAGTTAAATACACGGAATTGGTTTAATACAAATAATTAATAAAATATTACTTATGCAATAAAATGACTTAAAACAATAACTTAACATTTATAAAACATAAAATATGCTATTGTAGTATGAATAATGTAACAATTGTAATTATGCATAACATATAGGCTATTATTGCCAAATTACATAAATAACTAAAATATAAATATAATTATATGAAACAATGTAAAATATTTTAAAACATGTATGTGAGTGTAAAATAACAAATTTGGATGATTACGCTATTGCAAATAATTTAATAGAATAATTAGTAAATATTCAAGCAATTTAAATGCAAGAAACAATCAATTTTTAAAGCTTTAAAATTATAAAAACAATTATAGTAAATGCTAGTATAGATCTTGTAAATTAAGTAATGACGCAAAATGATATTTTGAAAGTATATATACCTATTTGAACAATATGAGGGCAAAATTGGGTATCAATAACAATAACAACCGGTAAATCCGGAACAACCATCATACAGTCCATCGCCCAAGGAATAGAACGCCTCTCTAGCAAAAACTCACACGTTAGCAACCTCAGCAAAATCTCCATACTTGGTTTAAATCTATAACAATCAGGTGACTACCACGCCACACCGATACAAATCTCCCCATGGGGTACGCTCCCATAACCATTCCGTACCAGGTGGAAATGGTTGTATTCCCATACCACCGACCGCGCTAATTTGTATGGTAATTCACAATCCGCAAACCAATACACAATACTTCTTCCACCAAACACCATTCTTAGGCGATATTAAGTAACACCAGCTTACTCTAAACATCTAATTTTCTTCACTTCTCACCCTTGCTTGTGATATTCTTATTAAAACCGAACTGCAACCTTGACCTTCAACTTCCAGTTTCCATGATGCTCACTGCACCTATCATGCTGGTACGCGATAATACATGTATTCAGTATAACCCTTGAACTACTAGTGGAATAAGTCACTCCATTGGCCTTTAACTTAGCTCATTTCCGAAGAACCAATGCAACACGCAATTAAATTCCCAGATCGCGGAGATATACCAACCTCAAGTCGCGATCTAAATGGCTATGACTTTTTCGAAATCCGTTTACACAACAAGACCATTTGAATTAAATACCTCCCGAATCAATCAAGTTATTGTGGATGTGTCATGCCCACGAGTACAACCACAAACCATATGTATAACTTCACGCTAAAGTAAATGATCACTGCCAAAATCATGTTGATTCAACAATTACTAACCGACCCAATTCCTCTAAATTTACTCTTCACTTGCCTTGGAAATAATAGTAGCTCCAATCAAAGCACAACGAACTAAATCTGCCCTCTACTCATCCTGAGTGACTCGAATCGCGAGACTACATCGTTTCAATACTCATAAATCATCTCATACCTCATCATGCACACAATGGCGTTTCCAAATGGTATACCCCTGCCATAAGACTTCCCATAATTCCGGAACTAGTTTTTCCTTTTTTTCCAATACTGCGCCGCTTACCCGATAATAACATAAAACACTTCAAGTCTCGTTCACAATCCGCTGCAGAACTCGATCTCTCAACCATAAAACAGACCCAAAATCCTTAAGTATCGGACTTACATGCTTAAACTCACTGAACCGTTATGAAGAGTCACCCACTCCGACCTGGTCTCGAATATGTAACCGAACTCCATTGCCCTGCTAGTATATGAATACCTTCACAAAGAAGCAACTGGCTGAAATTGCATATTACCTCCACAAGAAGCATAACTCTAAGTCTTCCCAAAACCTGCACCTGATTTGATAAGACGAAATATAGCATGCATTTATCAATTCCTTTACTGGAATTACCCCTGATGTTTCCTTTTTATTAGGCACAAATAATCCCCCAATGCGCTGATAATAAAAGCTGCACAAGCCGACAACCATGCGATCTAATCATAGACGGTAGGGCTCCCCCACTTAGTTTTAAGCTACAATCACTAAATGTTGAGCCCAAAATGATTCTTTCTTCTCGATTACCGTGATCTCACACCGTTAATCCACCAAATTTCTCAAAGTATTTTGTTAAATCTCTTCATGAACATTCTGAATCATCAGCCATGATCTCATATCCGACCTCTTTCCACAACGTTGTATAAGTCCGTTCCTTCCTCATTAAGATCCACTGAGAGTTCAACAATATCATCCGAACTCAAGTCATATCACATCTGAAATGATAGTCAAATCTTCACACCCCTCTTCATTTCAAGAAACTCATTTCGGCCATATTAAATATTCTTCGTACAGTAACCATCATTCCCAACAAGATATGTAGACCAAACCACCTTCCATCGCGATTTCCAAATCATTCAACACTTTCTCAAGGTACGTGGCTATCCTACCATAGAATCCATATGATACTCTACCTCTTCCACTTCGGTCAAACCATCTCCTTTAAGCAACTTCCTGACTTCCGCTTCTCATACTT
>AWOL01S0006284.1:21652-37090 GCA_000715115.1 Nicotiana otophora
ACTTGCCTTGGAAATAATAGTAGCTCCAATCAAAGCACAACGAACTAAATCTGCCCTCTACTCATCCTGAGTGACTCGAATCGCGAGACTACATCGTTTCAATACTCATAAATCATCTCATACCTCATCATGCACACAATGGCGTTTCCAAATGGTATACCCCTGCCATAAGACTTCCCATAATTCCGGAACTAGTTTTTCCTTTTTTTCCAATACTGCGCCGCTTACCCGATAATAACATAAAACACTTCAAGTCTCGTTCACAATCCGCTGCAGAACTCGATCTCTCAACCATAAAACAGACCCAAAATCCTTAAGTATCGGACTTACATGCTTAAACTCACTGAACCGTTATGAAGAGTCACCCACTCCGACCTGGTCTCGAATATGTAACCGAACTCCATTGCCCTGCTAGTATATGAATACCTTCACAAAGAAGCAACTGGCTGAAATTGCATATTACCTCCACAAGAAGCATAACTCTAAGTCTTCCCAAAACCTGCACCTGATTTGATAAGACGAAATATAGCATGCATTTATCAATTCCTTTACTGGAATTACCCCTGATGTTTCCTTTTTATTAGGCACAAATAATCCCCCAATGCGCTGATAATAAAAGCTGCACAAGCCGACAACCATGCGATCTAATCATAGACGGTAGGGCTCCCCCACTTAGTTTTAAGCTACAATCACTAAATGTTGAGCCCAAAATGATTCTTTCTTCTCGATTACCGTGATCTCACACCGTTAACCCACCCAATTTCTCGAAGTATTTTGTTAAATCTCTTCATGAACATTCTGAATCATCAGCCATGATCTCATATCCGACCTCTTTCCACGACGTTGTATAAGTCCGTTCCTTCCTCATTAAGATCCACTGAGAGTTCAACAATATCATCCGAACTCAAGTCATATCACATCTGAAATGATAGTCAAATCTTCACACCCCTCTTCATTTCAAGAAACTCATTTCGGCCATATTAAATATTCTTCGTACAGTAACCATCATTCCCAACAAGATATGTAGACCAAACCACCTTCCATCGCGATTTCCAAATCATTCAACACTTTCTCAAGGTACGTGGCTATCCTACCATAGAATCCATATGATACTCTACCTCTTCCACTTCGGTCAAACCATCTCCTTTAAGCAACTTCCTGACTTCCGCTTCTCATACTTTACCTACTAGTAAATTAACCACCACAAGACACCTCCCCATGTCCTTCCTCATTCTTCGTTACCCAAATATTGTATCAAATCAAAATCCATTTCTGTAACACCTGAACTAACAAATTGCTAACACCCTTAAGCCTCCTGGAACATCATCTTCTTCGAGCTGTCATATTAGAAATACCAATTCGACCCTGCACCACTACGCACCGCAGCTGAGGTACCATTTCACAACACCTTACCCCGAAGGCAAAAATCAAAAAGACCTTAGCACAGGCAAACCGAAAATGCATTCAAACAAGAACACCGCCGACGCTTCACAATGAAAATTCCACCACGCTCGAAAATACCAAGTCTCGTTACTCTATCAACCCAAACCTGAACATTCATAGTCCAATTGCCTTTCTTATGCTAGAATTAAATATTGAACCTCTAAATCATGTAATGAGAAATCCTCCTTCGGAGCCATTCACTCGCTTGACACGTAGACAGGCACCCTACCATTACATAAATACCATAGATAGCCTCAAAACCATAGGAATTACCGATACTGAGCTCAAATGACAGAACCTCTTTCCGCAAGAAGACGACAATAACTTGTTTGAATGTGCAGGGAGAAACATCCTACTCCATGTCTGTAGTACCACTGAAACTCCTTGATGCCTAATAGACACGAGCACTCAACATCATGTAAGAATGAGTAGGAAGGAAATAAAGGCACAAGCCTTAACGGAATCAAAACACACGATAAAGGAATCAAGAAGGGAAATGCTCCTAACAACCCTATAGCCTCTCGAAGAACAGTAAAAACGTCTCTGTACCGATTCGCAAGACTCTACTAGACTTGCTCATGACTCATGAGACCTAAGTGAACCTAGTGCTCTGATAAAATGTTGTCACGACCCGAAATCCGCCATGGGTCATGATGGCGCCTAACGTCGCCGTCAGGCAAGCCAACGGTGACTTACCAATTTAATTGTCCATTTTAGTATTTTGGTAATCAAATTTTTCCTTAATTAGACAGTAAAATAGAATTTACAGAGTAATTGAAATTAACTACATGAACCATGATAAATAAATAACTTGAAAGAACCCCCAAAACCCGCTGTCATAAGTGCATGAGCATCAACTAGGAATTATGATAAATGCAACATCTGTCTGGAATACAAAATAGTCGGGAGTATGTAAATAACACTGATGGAGACTTTGTATGATGCGGATTCGTAACATGGAATGCAGCTCACCGTAAATCCCCGCATTAGCTGCACCTCTGTGCCCAAAAGATCACTAAACATACATGTACCTGCACAACAATGTGCAACAAGTGTAGTATGAGTACGTAAATCAATGTGTACCCAGTAAGTATTAAGTCTAATCTCGAAGAAGTAGTGACGAGAGGTCGACTTTGACACTCACAATGGGTCAATAATATTAAAATAGAAATATTTAATTGGATCTGGTTTATGTGAATTACAATAATTTCCTTAACAATCGGAAACAAATAATTCTTTCAAATTCAATAATTTCCAATTAATCATTTATCTTCACAAGCTGCAATAGAATGTCAAGGTATCGTGTAATTATTATTATTAAGCATGATTTCTATCGAGATCGTTTGGTCCAATCCAGAGTGTCGTGGACACTACCGAGGGACGTGCGGCACAATCCATAGATGCATCTATACTACCGAGGCATTCGGCCCGCTCCATAAGAAAGGAGGACATTTTCTTATGAACCTCCGGAATGAGAAGTTATTATAAGTCTAGTTTGCCATATCTTCGCTAGGTGTTTATGTATAAGGATATATAATTTCTATTAACAGTCAAGTAATTTGCAACAAAGTTCAAGTATATGAAATTCGGTCTTTTACTATTTCCCTTAACAATTTCCAATATAATTCTAGTATATTAATTTAATAAAGGATGCAATTATCACAAGTAATTCATGATTTGAGTCCTAAACTACCCCGCCATAGCATAATTAGTAGCTATGCGCGGACTCTCGTCACCTCATGCGTACGTAGCCCCCAGAATTGACAACAATTATAAATTTAAATTACCTATGGGGTAAATTCCCTCTTACAAGGTTAGACAAGAGACTTACCTTGCTCCGAAGTTCTATAGCCGACTTCAAGGACACTCTAACACCTCAAACTGATGCTAGTTGATCCAAAACTAGGCAAACAATGTGCAAACCAATCAAAAATGTATACTCCAATGCTTGAAATTTAACAATTTATAAAAAGTCTCAACTCCGTTCGAAAAGTTGGTAGTGGGGCCCATATCTCGGAACCCGACGAAACTCATAAAATCTGACTGCCCATTCAATTACGAGTTCAGCCATACTAATTTCATTCAAATCTGACTCTGAATCGGTATTCAAAACTCGAAAATTCGTTTTGTGAAATTATAGAAATTTCTTCCGATTTCTTCTTGAAATATCCATAATCTAACACCGAAAATGAAGATTAACCCATGAAATATAATCAAAAATTAGGCAAGAATGCTTACCCCAAGTTTTGTGGTGAACGTCATCTCCAAAATTCCTAAATCCCGAGGTTCCTAACTAAAAATATGAAATAGTGGCTCAAAGGTCCGAAATAAAGGACTTATAACACTGCCCCAACTTCCTTCTTTGAGTTCGCGAGCCTCCCATCGCGTTCGCGATGAATAAAATTCTCAAAAGCAATTTTCAAACTATTTTCAGACAGCCTCTAGTATAATGGTCATAACCGTTTGTACAAAACTCCAAATCACAAATGGTTTGACTTTCTGAAAACTACACATCAAGGGCTATAATTCCTTATTTTCAAATCTTCATAACTTTTCAAAGCTTGACAACAGAAATTCCTTCTTCGCAAATGCGAGATCTTCTTCGCGAACATGAAGAACAAAGTCCCAATAACAAAATCCTTCTTCGAAAATGTGAGACGCTCCTCGCGAACGCGAAGAATAACACCAGCAACCAGCAGCATCAAAACACCCAAACTTGGTCCGGAACCACCCCGAATCACACCCGAGGCCCCCGGGACCATGCCCAATCACACCAACATGTCCCAAAATATGACACGAACTTGCTCGAGGCCACAAATCACATCAAACAACATCGAAACCATGACTTGTGCATCGACTCAAGCCTAATAAACTATTGAACTTCTAACATCCACATCTGATGCCGAAACCTATCAAATCAAGTCCGTTTGACCTCAAATTTTGCACACAAATCATAATTGACATTGCGGACCAACTCCCACTTCTACAATTGTAATCCGACTCCGATATAAAAAAGTCCACTCCCGATCAAACTTCCCAAAAACCTTCAAATTTCTAACTTTCGCCAAATGACTCTGAAACGACCTACATACCTCCAAATCCACATCCAGACATGCCCCTAAGACCAGAATCACCATACAGAGATATTCTATGACTCGGAATAGCAAATGGACATCGATAACATTGAAATACACTTCAACCAAAATTTATGAAATCCTTCCCAAAATGCCAACTTCAACAATAGGCGGTGAAATGCTCTCGGGTCGTCCGAAACATAATCCGGACATACTCCCAAGTCTGAAATCATCATACAAACTTGTTGGAACCTTCAAATCCCGATTCCAAGGTTGTTCCCTTAAAAGTCAAAGTTTGGTCAACTGTTACAACTTAAAGCTTCGAAATTTAGAAGTTTCTTTCCTAACTAACTCCAAACTTCCCAAAACTAAATTTTGACCACACGTACATGTCATAACACCTGAAGCAAAGCTACTCAAGGCCTCTAACTGCCAAAGGATGCGCCAGGGCTCAAAATGACCGGTCAGGTCGTTACACTAAGGAGGTCACTATTGGATATGATGGTGCATTGAGAATGCAGGGCAGGCTATGTGTGCCAAATATAGATGGTCTGTGTGAGTTGATTCTCCAGGAGGCTCACAGTTAGCGGTACTCTATTCACCTGAGTGCCGCGAAGATGTATCAGGACTTAAGGCAGCATTACTAGTGGAGGAGAATGAAGAAGGATATAGTGGAATATGTAGCCCGGTGCCTAAATGGCCAGCAAGTGAAGTATGAGCATCAGCGACCGGGTGGATTGCTTCAGAAGTTAGAAATTCCATAATGGAAATGGAAGCAGATCACTATGCATTTCATTGTTGGGCTTCCACGGACCCACATGAAGTTCGATGTAATTTGGATAATTGTAAATAGATTGACCAAGTCAGCTCCTTTCATTCCTATAATGACTACCTATTCTTCATAGAAGTTGGCTTGAATTTATATCAGTGAGAATGTCAGGCTTCATGGCGTACCAATATCTATCATCTCTAACTGGGGTATGCTATTTAAATCAAGGTTCTGGAGAGTTGTATAGAAGGAGTTGGATACTCGGGTTGACTTGAGCACAACATTTCACCCTCAGACGGACGGACTGTCCGAGCGTACTATTCAGATACTGCAGGATATGTTTCATGCTTGTGTGATAGATTTTGGGGGTGCTTGGGACCATTTCTTGCCACTTGCGGCGTTTGCTTTCAATAACAGTTATTAGTCGAGCATTCAAAGTTTGCTTGTGTGATATACCGGCACCGCCTCCCATATGAGGCCTTATATGGGAGGCGGTGCCGATATCCAGTGGGTTGGTTTGAGCCAGGTGAGGCTAGATTATCGGGTACAGACTTGGTTCAGGATTCTTTGGAGAAGGTTAAGGTGATTCTAGATTGACTTCACATAGCCCAGTCCAGACAGAAGAGTTATATGGATCGGAGGGTTTGCAATGTTGCATTCATGGTTGGGGAACGGGTCATGCTTCGAGTTTTTACCATGAAGGGTATTATCAGGTTTGGGAAGAAGGGCAAGTTGTGCCCTAGGTATATCGGGCCTTTCGCGATTCTTGAGAGGGTTGGGGAGGTGGCTTACAAACTTGCACTACCACCTAGTCTCTTTGCAGTTAATCTAGTATTCCATGTTTTTATGCTCTGGAAGTACCACGACAATCCGTCTCATGTGTTGTATTTCAGCTCAGTCCAGTTGGACAAGGATTTATCTTATGTTGAGGAGCCGATGGCTATTTTGGACAGGCAAGTTTGAAAGCTGAGGTCAAAGAACATTTTGTCAGTAAAGATTCAGTGGAGGGGTCAGCCGGTCGAGGAGGAGACTTGGGAGATCGAGCATGACATGTGCAGCCGTTATTCACATCTTTTCTCCACTTTAGGTATGTATATATACTCGTTCGAGGACGAATGATTGTTTTAAGAAGGAGAGGATTTAACGACCCAGCAGGTCATTTTGAGAGTAATAGCCCCGATCCCCTATTTACTTCTTCCCCCGTATCTTTTTCTGTTTATGTTAATAGCAGGGAGGTTTTGTTTGTTGTTTCGAAGTGAATTGGGATACTTAGTCCCTAAAACGGAATCTTAAGTTCTAAGATTTTGACCGTAGTTTGAACTGTGTGAAGATGACTTTGGAATGGCGTTTTGTCGGTTCCATTAGCTCTGCTGGGTGATTTTGGACATAGGAGCATGTCTGAATTATGTTTTGGAGGCCTGTAGCTAAATTAGGCTTGAAATGGTGAAAGTTGAATTTTTAGGAAGTTTGACCGGAAGTGAACTTTTTGATATCGGGGTTGAATTCTGATTTCGGAAGTTGGAGTAGGTCCGTAATGTTGAATATGACTTGTGTGCAAAATTTTAGGTCAATCAGACTTGATTTGATAGGTTTCGGCGTCGGTTGTAGAAGTTTGAAGTTTCAAAGTTCATTAAGTTTGAATTGGAGGGTGATTTGTGTTTTTAGCATTGGTTATCTTACTTGAGGGCTCGACTAAGTTTGTATGGTGTTTTAGGACTTGTTGGTATGTTTGGTTGAGGTCCCGTGGGCCTCGGGTGAGTTTTAGATGCTAAACGGATCAAAATTTGGACTTGTGTAGCTGCTTAAGTTTTTCAACTTCTGGTGTCATCGCACCTGCGGTGGGATTGGCCGTAGGTGTGGACACACATGTGCGGCCTCACTTCTGCGGTGGGAAGGTGCACAGGAGCGCTGAGGTCGCAGGTGCGGCTCCTTGGTCGCAAGAGCATATCTACAGGTGCGACCCTTCTCTCGCAGATGCGTATCCAGGGGGCTTAAGTCTAATACGCACCTGCGATGGAATTTCCACATGTGTGGCTGGAAGCCCGCAGATGCGAAATCGCTGGGCACAGAAGGGCCAAGTTCGAGGGTTTTATCCCATTTTCAATATTGGGACTTTGAGAGCTCGGATTGAGGCGATAATTCAAGGATTATTCAGCGAGAACTTTGGGGTAATGATTCTTAACTCGTTTATGGTTATATTCCACTAATCTATAGTTGTTTGCATCATTTAATTAAGGAATTTGGTTGAAAAATTTGGGGAGAAGGGTCGGACGTTCTTCAACTAAGTTTTGAGTTTCGATTCGGATTGTGATATAGGATTTGGATAATTGTGGTACGAGTGAAATCGTGAGTGAATGGGTGTTCATATTTTGTGACTTTTACCCGATTCCGAGACGTGGGTCGGGGTTGACCTTTTAGGGCAATTTTCAAATATTTTGTTAAAATATTGATTTCATTAATTAGATGAGTCTATTATAGTTGTATTTATGATATGCAATTGTGTTTGGCTAGATTTGGTCTATTCAGAGTCGGATAATCGAGGAAAGGGCATTCTTACGGATTGATTGAGCTTGATTCGAGGTAAGTGACTTGCCTAACCTTGTGTGGGGGAAATCCCCTTAGGATTTGGTATTGTTCTGATGTGTTAGCGATGTGTATGTGAGGTGACGAATGTGTACACGGGCTTTTTGTTGTAAAACTCAATTTTGTTACTGAGTAGTAACTTGTTTTCATCTTAATTGGGTTACACCAGTATGTGTAGTTATCCTACTTAGTCTAATATCGCATGTTTATGTGCTTTAATTCCTTTTTGAACTCTGTGCAGCATGCCTAGTTTATTTCCTGTTTCTCCTTGATTTTATCAGTCTTAACTATAGGATTCTTGTTGTAAGTGTTGTATTTTTCGCTTTGAGCTGTGTGTTTACTTTTGAGACTACAAAGCGGTACCTCAGGAGTTCCCCCTGCACATTTACTTTTGAGACTACGAGGCGGTACCTCGGGAGTTCTCCCTGCACATTTACTTTTGAGACTATGAGGCGGTACCTCGGGAGTTCTCCCTGCATATTTACTTTTCGGACTAGTAGATCATATCTCGGGAGATCCCCTGTTAAGTATTTACTTTTGGGTCTACGAGATGGTATCTCGGGAGCGCCCCTGTTGTTATCACATTGTGTTGTGTTGTTATTGCTTTGTGAATACTTTATGTTAACTTCTCCGTTCTACTTCATTTTATTATATCATCTATCTTATTATTATATCGCAGTAGGGCCCAAACCCGACCTTATCACTAATCTACCGAGGTTAGTCTTGGCACTTACTGGGTACCATTATGGTGTACTCATGCTACTCTTTTGCACATGTTTTGCGTGCAGATCCAGGTGCTTCTTATCAGCCCTGCTACTAGCTGAGAGTGCTTGCTGTTGTACGGAGACTTCAAGGTACGTCTGCTGCGTCCGCAGACCTCGAAGTCCCCCTCTATTCTCTCCTATGTCATTTACCTTTAGTAATTATTTTATTAGACTCAGGTGTATAGAGATACTAGTTTCCTTCTGTAGCTTGTGACTTATAATGTTCCAGGTTTTGGGAATACTGTGTATTACTAGAGTGTTGGTTATTGTACATGCCGAGCGGTATTGTTACCAGTTATTTAGTTATTTGTTGCAGTTAGTTATTATGCTTTACTTTCATTTTGTTATTTCTGCATTTTGTTAGGCTTACCTAGTCGTAGAGACTAGGTGTCGTCACGACGTCTTACGGAGGGAGAATTGGGTCGTGAGTGCCACACTTATTGATAGTTTAGGCCATACTCTTTTGGGGTGGCTAAAGGCCTAAAATGTTGTAGTGATAGTCGAGATACATGCAAGTTGATTAGGACAAAAATAAAAAGAGAAATACTCCAATATTCACACTTTAGTGCAAAATTAATAAACATCATCATTTTCACCATCTTTTAAAATATTCCGAGGATCTTGTGTAAATACCCATAACCTTATTTATCCAAGTCTCCACTCAAACCATTTCATATATCATCCTCAAAATCCTTCACATATATTAATACTTCCTCTTAGGATATCCCATCAATAGGAGCTAAGAAAGCAAGAGAAAAGCTTCGGTGCATTGTAAGATGTTTCCTAGTTCTTTAAGCAAGAAAATATGGGGAAGAAGATCACCGCTGGTCAAGCTTCAACATCATAGAATATATCTAAGAATAAAAACCATAATATTATTCATGACAACAAGAAACAACTCAACAACTTGATCAAATTCTTGAAACCCAAAGTTTATATCACAAACTCTTCAAACTTCAAGAATCTTGTTCAACAACTCACTGGCAATGGATCAACAAGTCCTATGATCTCATCCCCATCACCTCCTCATCATCACCATCATGATCGTGATCAACGGTTGCAATGCATTGATCACCAATATCAAGAATATAGCAAGGAATTTGTTGGGAATAAGCCCTCTACAAAAATAATATTCATGGTAATAAAAGCGGAATAATAACTTACTCTTTGTTGGTGTGTAGAAATGAGACCTGAAGCTCTCCTTTTATATCCAAATCCTCACTCTCTGAAACCTACTATATTTGACAATTGGCACACACTTTTCCTTCTTTTTCTTCTATGTTAACAATTCAAAACCGTTGGCTGCCAAACCAAAGAAACTCTCAGCCAAATATTTTCCTTAGCCACATGCCTATTACTTTGGATTTTGAATGAGATGGACCCCATCAGCCTCCCCCTCCGGTCTCATTCAACTAGAGGAGGTAGCATGCCTAAGGATTGTAGTTGGCTTTTGAACTAGTTTGAATGCATGCCGACAAGTTCTTTGCATAGCTCAAACTTATCTATTAGTACCATCTTAGTCAGCATATGCGAAGGATTCTCAAGACTGGATCAGATGCTCCAAAACACAAGCAATCTCCTACAGTACTTCTTAGGTACCTGAGTATCCACTTGACTGCTTCCCAAAGGTTCTTTTCTAGTATTTTCAAGGAATTTGCTAACAATGCCAACTGCATGAGCAATATTAGGTCTTGTGTATACCATTGCATACATCAAGCTTCTGACTGCTAAAGAATAAGGAACGCTAGCCATGTTCCCTTTCTCCTCCACTATTGTAGGACACATCTTCTTGCTCAACTTCAAATGACTAGAAGGAGGTGTGCTAACTGGCTTAGCACTTTTCATGTTGAAGCATTCCAGTACACGCTCAATGTACTTCTACTGAGATAGCCACAACATTCTGCTTGTTCGCTCTCGAACTATCTTCATTCCTAGAATTTGTTGTGTTGGGCCCAAGTCCTTCATATCAAATGACTTGGAGAAATCTCTCTTCAACTTTGCAATCAACTCCTTGTCTTACCCTACAATCAACATCTCATCCACATACAACAATAATATAATAAATTTATTATTAGAAAATCTTTTAAAGTATACAAATGGATCAGAATAGGTATTTATGTATGTTTGAATTTTCATGAATGAGTCAAACTTCATGTACCACTGCCTTGGTGCCTGCTTCAATCCATAAAGACTCTTATTCAATTTGCACATCATGTGTTTCTTTCTAGCTACTTCAAATCCTTCTGGCTATTCCATGTAAATCTCCTTTTCCAAATCTCCATGAAGAAATGAAGTTTTCATATCAAACTGCTCTACTTCAAGATCTAGGCTAGTTGCATAGCTCAAAATTATTCGAATAGAAGTCTTTTTGACAACATGTGAGAAACTTTCATCAAAATCAATACATTTCTTGTACTCGAAGCCTTTAACCACCAGCCGAGTTTTGTGTCTGAACAACTTGCCATTTCCATCTTTCTTGAGTTTAAAGACCCACTTACATTTGAGTGGTCTTTTACCCTTTGGAAGTTCAACCATCTTGTATGTGCCATTTTTTGTAGAGATTCCATCTCTTCTTTCATGGCTTTCATCCACTAGTTCTTTTCTGGATGGGACAGCACCCCTTTAAGACTTTCTGGCTCCCCTTCATCACTGATGAGGACATATTCCGTGGAAGGGGACCTGTATAACTCTACCCTTGGCCTTTCTGATCTCCATAGAGGTTGGGGTTGTTCTTCTTCCTGAGCAGGTAATCCACTTTCCCGACATCATCATCAAGTTGCCCCCCTACTTAATAACCTCATCAGGTTTCTCCCCTTGCTCGGCAACATTGTTGGTCCTACTTTCTGCACTCGTGGGATTGTTAGAAGTAGAAGGAATACTAACAAGGTTAGGAATTATACAATTCATGGCCTTCTCTAACATATATCAACAGCAGTTCCAACTTCACTTTCTCGTAAGACTACATCTCTGCTTCTGGACCTTCTTCTTTATAGGATCCCACAATTTGTATTCGAACTCTTCATTTCCATATCCAATGAATATGCACGTACCAGATTTATCATCCAGCATTGTTCTATGCTCCTTTGGTACATGTGCAAAAGCTCTACAACCGAACACCTTCAGATGCGAGTAGGATACCTTATTGTTAGTCCAAACTCTCTCTAGGATGTCAAATGCCAAGGGAATTGATAGACTCATATTGATCAGGTAACAGGCTGTCTGGACTGCTTTACCACAGAATGACTTAGGAAGTTTAGCTATTCTGAGCATGCTTCTCACCATCTCAACAATGGTGCGCTTCATCATCTCGGCTACGCCATTGTGCTGTGGGGTTCCAAGAACTGTCTTTTTATGTATGATCCCATGACTTGAATAATACTCTTCAAATTCCCTTGAAGTGTACTCACCTCCATTGTCACTTCGGAAATGCTTTAGCTTTCGATCCATCCCCCTTTCCATTAGAGCATGAAATTTCTGGAAAACTTGAAACACCTGATCTTTAGTTTTCAAAATATAAACCCACAATTTTCATGAAGCATCATCAATAAAAGTAACAAAATATTTGTTACCGGCCATCGATTCAATTTCTATTGGACCACTAATATCAAAATATACCAAATCAAGTATATTCATTTTTCTTTTAGACGATGTCTAAAATGAGACTCTATGCTGCTTACCAACTAAACAATAGTCACAAGTGTTTACCGTTGTACCTTTCACATACAAAATGAGTGATTTCCTGACAAGAATATGCAATCCTTTCTCGCTCATATGAACCATTCTTTTTTGCCACAAATCTACAGAAATATCATCTTGTGTCGCATTCAATTCACCTTGGAATATTGCTGCATTTTTCCTGTACAACGGGCCACGAGCAACTCCATTTGCAATCACCAATGATCCTTTGGCGAGTCTCCACTTTGGATTTGCAAAATAGTTCTCGTATCCATCCTAGTCTAAAACAATTCCGTAGATCAGGTTCATCTGCAAATCAGGTACATGCCGCACGTATTTTAGAACCAATGTGCATCCGACATTTGTCTTGATACGAATGTCACCAATCCCCGCGGTCTTTGAGTAACTCGTGTTACCCATTCTCATAGTTCCAAATTCACCTGTTACATATTTGCAAATAATTTGTCTTGCCGATGTGGCATGGTTAGATGCTGCTGTATCAACCACCCATTACAACTCTGGACCTGACAAGTGCAAGTATTCCTCTACCTCATTTATAAAGAGGACAACATTATCATTTTTTTGCACCATGGTGGTTGTGTTTTCATCATTTTTATGGCCACCTCTTTCACCTTTGCCCTTCTTTGGATTTGGGCAATCTATTTTGAAGTGACCTGGTTAATAACAATTGTAGCAATTTCTGGCTCTTGATTTGGATTGTTTCTTAGACTTCCCACGATCTCCAAATCTAACATAATTGCTCAAACTCCTTTGACAACCCCACAAAGATGGTAACGAGTTCAATAGCAATATGGCTTTATCTTATTCCTCGATTTTCACTCTAAGTTTGGCGAGCTCTGTGATTAGTCCGTTAAACACATTTAAATGTGCCAAAAGGTTAGTACCTTCACCCATGTTAGAGCGTATATGTCAAGACGCAAACCGATGGGCCGTGACGGGCACCTGGTACCTTACTCAACCGAGTACCAACGTAACATATCTTTCTTATTACATCATCATATGCACGTGACATACGAGCCTAATAAGCCAACATGATAATTTATAAATTCAAAACATAGGCCGGAAAGGCCGTACAATCTTTAATGTATACGACATATGTCTACAAGCCTCTAAGGGTACAGAAATGTTATAAAGCTCGAGACAGGGCTCTGCCATACTAATCAGTACATGTACTACTCATACTGACCACATAAGCAACTCCGGAGCAAATGGAGCGCACCAACACCTTCCGCCGAGCTGATAGCCTACTTGGAGGACTCTCAACCTGTCTATCAGGACCTGCGCGCATGAAACGCAGCGTCCCCAGGCAAAAGGGATGGCAGTACAAATAATGTACCGAGTATGTAAGAAATGCAAATTAGTAAATAATAGACATGAGAGAAACATGGAGTAAAAGACTCGACATGTACGTGCGCATAACTCTATGAATCGTTTCATTTTTATAATGTCATGCATATGCATATAAATGTCATACCATGCATTGGTATATGCGTTCATAACATCATCAAGCCTCTGAGGGCATCGCATCATATCATTTCGGCCAATGTGGGAAAATTATCAACGTACACCAGCTGATCAGGTGGTGGTGTGTATATAATGCCGTAGACTTTTCCCATATCCCATATAAATATAAGTACATATATATACGCATATATAATGCCATATGGTCATGGGTCAATGTACATGTATAAATGCATAAAAAATATATTAATAAAATTTTCTCGAAAAGTCATAAAAATAATATGCTTGTCGGATAAATTTTATCAAATACGTATTTTTCTGAGACCCATGAATAGAAGATATAATAATAATTCACATCGGGAATCAAGAATATAGACACCCTTAATATTTCTAGGAATAGAGTCATTTATGGAAATTATGCATTTGCTCGTTTCGTTGGTGTCATATAGATCTTGCCAAAAGAAAAGAAGGGATATCCTTAACATATCTGAACCGATTCTCGTAGAATTTGCAATTTACGCTTTACAAAATCAATCAACCAACGTTATTAATTCTTGGTACGAATTTCTTTTGCTCTTTAAAGAGCTCACGATCAGTCACTCTTCTATAAGAGATTCAGTTTGGATTTTTAAGGCAACATATGAATTCATATTGATGAAACATGAATCAAACAAGTTGTAGGAAGATGGAAACTCACGGCCAGCCCACTCCTTAAGAGATTGAATTCCATTCTTGATCTTTAATCCTTGGTTATTAAGGAATAAGCAAAGATTAGCTTGTATTGCTAAAGTGCATATATTTGTTTAAATCACGTTCAAAAGGCTTAAAGAATGCTAATGTGCATTTATTTGTGTAAATCACTTTCAGAAGTCTTAAAGAATGCTAAAGTGAATACATATATGCTATTTACGTTCAAAAGCCTAAGGAGAATATAAATCGTGTTGTGTACTTTTATAATGTGACACCTTTCCATGTATTATATGAGTTACTTAGTGGCTTTTTAACTACTTCCTGGGCTGCCACGTTGGTGGTAAGATCCATCAACCTTGTCCAATTCTAATTAATTACCAATTAACTTGGTAATTCCCCACTAATCCAACAATTAACCAATTACCCACATAATTAAGAATTATCTCAAATTACTTACAATACCACTCACTTTTAACACACTTTATCACCTTACTATCATGGTCATGTGGTACCTTGTATGGCACTAGTCCATAAATATGGGGTATTATAGCTTAGACCGTATTTTACCCGAAAATGTCAAATTTCCACAAAATTCATTTTCTTTGGTTCGCTTACCCTCTCACCTTCACGAATTTACTTATCACTTGTTTGAAATAACATATTACTTATAATCTCAAAATAATCTCATTCCCGAACTTATGTTGCTTAACTTACGACGAAACTTTAACGTACGAAAAATGCGGGATGTAACATCTCATTAACGTACGAAAAATGCGGGATGTAACGTACGACGAAACTTATGGCGTACTTTCACATACGAAAATATGGGTTGTAATATCATTCCTGTTACAACCCAAAATCACATACCATAGATCATGCCGTAAGTTAGTCGACCTAAATCCAAGAAGAGATTATCTTTGAAATGATAAGAAGTTAATCCTTTTGGTCTTAAACGATA